>JAQFZG010000709.1:0-28040 GCA_034695465.1 Entomobrya nicoleti
CAAGGATTTGCTCAAATATAAACTTCATTACGCCGAGCCTACACTGCTACTACTTTCATCTACCACCTCCTACTGTTTTCCCTTTGTGTTGGGGCGTAATAATAAACCTCACAAAACATTAAGCTTTGGAAGGTGTTGAGAGAGAAAGTGTGAAGCCAACTCACTCCGATGTTCTAGTTTTTGTTTAACTTTTTTCCAAGTTCACCCACAAAATCATCTTTTATATCAGCAGCGCTACTGTGCTTTTTGTTTATGTGTTTTAAATAGAAGATGAAAAAGGCTCATTTAGCTTACGACATACAACATGTAATGAAGGAATATGTATGTTTTATTGGTACAATACTATGCACATTATACTCCATGTTCCAAGAAAGAACACGGGAGATCTCTCATTCACTTTCTAGTCTAGATCAAACATTTGCACTGGTGGATGCAGAGATATTTGGTGTGTGGTTCTCTCCACTTGGCCCTTTATAAATGTTCCAAAACACTAAAAGTGTACATAAGGTCGTGGTCGTGAGCAAGCTTGTTGTTGTCATTTGGATGGAATATAAATATGAGTTTAAATTTACTAATGGCTTCAGGAAGCGTTTTATATAACTGGGAAATATTGCGCTGTGCCACCACCCACCAAGAATCGTTTTAATGGATAGACTACTAAGATTACTAATAGCCAAGTTTTACTATTTTGCCAAAAAGAAATCGCCGCTTGACTCTCTGCTTTTCCCGAGGCTGATGATGTTATTGTTGCCTGCAGAATGATCTATTAAACTGGCTCACTCATTTCGTTTTCCTTGAAATATTGCGTACTAGAATGATTATGTTTCGGATGTAATACACAGTTGTACACTAATGCATTAGATATATTCCATGTCTTGCCTGGTAAAAATCATTGTACTTTCTCCAGTTGCCCAATTGAACTACTGACGCAGAACAAAAAAAAATCTTATGAACTGGAAATATGTGGAAAGAACGAAATTATATTTATAAGAAATATAAAGAAGCGCCATTAACAACATATCATCATCATCATTCATCAGGGCTTTTCCCCAGCCACATTCATAAATGAAAAAGAAGAAGAATAGAGCATTTTTAGATGGGCAATATAATGAAAACATACAATTAAATAATACAGATGTAAATTTACTATTTTAACCTAATATAAAAAAGCTAAATACTCATACTCTGATTTCGCAAGACATCAATGAAAACTAAGTTTTTACGTCTCTTACTCTTCCTGCGTAACTTTATTATTTTTTTATTGCGCAGCAGTATTAGGAAGTGGAGACAATTCTAAAAGTAATAACGTCATACCCTTTTCATATATGTAGCCATTTTCATTTATGTAGTAATTTTTGCTTACACATTTTTTTATTAACACTTACATAACATATAGTGTGTTTCTGACGAGTCTCTTACTTTACTTTTCATAAAATAGTATCTTTAAAAAAAATAAAACTCCCTGTTGTACTTTCCCCGTTTATCGTACATGAAATTCCGGAAATAATAAATTGCGTTTACGGACGTTTTGAAAGCTAGGGAAGTTAGAGCATTATTGCGTTGCTTTCACTCGGCACATTCTAACGTTTTTGTTTCATCATCAGAGCTGCTAGCATTGCTACTTTTTACTTTCTTCTTGTTCTTCAAAATCAAATAATCGTTTGAAACTATCAAAGATGTAATGTATCGTATATTATGGACGTACGCACCGAAATAGCTATTTTCTACAGCTAAAATTCGTTATCTAAATTGATCATTCTATTTCAATTAACAGGTTACGGAGCTACTTCTCCCACTACTACTTTGGGAAAACTTTTTGTCATCCCATATGGATTTTTAGGATGCGCTGGAGGATTATTATTTTTTAACTTGTTCCTGGAGCGTATCATAACATTTTTAGCCTCTTGTATGCGTAAATACAGAATACAAAGGCAAAAGAGGCGGCCATACATCTACGGTACTGACGCAAGTGGGGTTTGGGGAGGGGGTAAAGGGGCGAATAGTTCGACAGCAGGTCGCCGAGGAGCATCCCCTGCGCATTCATCAACAGGAGAAGGATCAGTAATAGACGAACCTGATTGGAAACCGTCTGTATACTGGGTAATGTTATGTCTTTTTGTGATGTCAGCAATCGTCATTTTCGGATCAGCTTACATGTTCCAACAGATGGAAAAATGGACGTTTTGGGATGGAGTGTACTTCTCATTTGTGAGTTACTCAACCATCGGTTTCGGGGACCTCGTATCCCTTCAAGAGAAATTTTATGGACCTTTTGAGATGATATACAGACTTTTAGCATTTGTTGTAATGATATTTGGTTGTTGTTGTATCTACTCCCTTTTGAATGTTACCTCGATTGTGATAAAACAAGTATTAAACTGGCTTATCCAAAAGATTCACTATTGCGAGTGTTGTAGTTGTTGTTGTGTGTACTGCCGATGTTCTGCGGCGACAATGAGGAGAAAGTTTAGTACTAAGAAAAGGCGACAAAATTCAAGAAGAAAAAGAGATAATGGACCTGGATCCCATATGAATCGATCTAATTTCAAGATAGCAGTTCTCAAAGTTGGATCTCATGCTCAGTCTGTACGAACGTTTAGTGATGGCTCAGTTGGTGGGAATGATGAGCAAAGTAAAGAGGATGAATCCCCTTGCAGCACTCCTCACACCAGACGAGGAGGTGTTCGTGGTCCAGGGGGAATATATTTTGACATGGATGAGAGACGGTGTTCCGGTGAGAACATGATCAGCATTAGGGGCGAACTGAGCAACAAAGTGTCCCTGGCTGTGATGCAAAAAAGACTGTATGAAACAGCTCAGATGAGTAAAAATATTGGGGTATACGACACCAGCTTTTCAGCCAAGTCAGTTGGTCCTCTGGCGATCGTTACGGAGAAACTTGGGGACAACCATGGATGAAATTGGGAGCATAAGAAATTGGAATATTTGGATAAGAACCGATGATCAGTAAAATCAGCCATGCGATAACTATACCACATTGAATTCATGGTTTCATGATAATGACTAATATGAGTTGTAGTCAGCCAGAAGCCGTCTTCAGAAGCTCTAATATTTAATACTGTGTCCATCGTATCGTATATCGTATCTAACACTGAACATCTATCGGAAGCTGTTGAGATGTAGAAAAGGAGCATTTTTAATTTAGGAATTAAATTCCTCTAGTGTTGTATTGGTGGTCTGTACGCAACATCAACGTGTTTAATCAACTTAAGCCATAAGTTCTATGTATGTAAATGATTTATTTAATCTCAGAGTGGAATCTTCATCATTTAAAAAATTCTCAATGTTTATGGACTTGCTAACGATTAATTACACTAATGATGTATTAAGGGTTATCTATCTGAAAAATAGTTTACTGAGTACAAGAAATTGTTACACAACTCGATTTAAATGGCTGTCGGTTCGGTTGGTGCTGTAAATTACGAAGGGACCTGTGAATAGGATACAAGATTGTCGTTGTTTCATTAAATTTAATACATAAAATGTACTGCTTACGTATTGTATGCACAGTAATTGAACGTATGAGCATCTTAAAGGACCTTTTCCAAAGTGAAATTATAAGAGAAATAGTGGGGGCATACATATTTTTGACTTCGTCGCCCATTATGAGAACTTTTTTCTTGTTATAAATTTTAGTAGGTCTGCTGGTATAAATTGATTGCATGCATAACCAACAACGGAAAGTTGAATAAAATCAAAACAAATCGAAGTCTATTGTCTAACCTGACTTTTAAATTAAATGCAAATCATAAAAAATAAATCTTCAGAATTCTCAAAACAATTCTCATATGCAAAAAGTTAAATTCGGTCTAACGTACAATTATGTGAAAATTAACATACACGTAATAGGTATTGTAAACCAATAATGTAGCTAATTTTAAAAACGAATGTACTGCAAAAAAAGCGAAAATAAATGTTTGAAAATAAATAAATAAACGCCAATGTTTAAAAATTTAAAAAATGCGCGCTGCATGCTAATTTTTGCGATGATGACTGACGACGAATGAACTTTGTATGAGAGGAGGAGAAAGTTGCTTATAAACTCCTTTTTATCAATCATCAAACTCGGTTTTCCACAACCGCCCCGAATGAAAATTCTCCAATTGACATTTGCCACGACCCGTCCGGCCGGCTCACTACTGGCACAACCCGCCTGCATGAAAATTACTCACATGATATTTGCCGTCCAGCAAGATCCATCTAAATTCGGAATAAACTTGATTTCTGATCCCTTTTTCTCCATTTATTTTTATTGATTGAAATAAACAAAAATATTTGATATGAAAATCGTGTTTAAAATCATATTATAAAAACTAGACATGATACATTAATACTTATCTAAGACACTATACTTAAGTTTACATGTATCAAAATATCAAATCGTTTTCCTATTTCAAGCATTTATAACATACATAAAAACACTACGTAATTTAGTAATACACTCATGTATAAAATACTGAACTCAAATACTAAAACACTGAAAGAAAGTTTTACTACTACTGATATTAATCTGAATCTTAATATGCTAAATGATTAGTTATGCATCCTTTACATTTTACACGATTCCAGTTGGTTAACAACCATCATCATTAGTTACATTGCTGAATTAGAACCACAATTATTTCCCATTCCTACATTGTTCCCGTTCTCTGAACTATTTGCTCTAGCACCACTTGAAGGCATATTGTGTGAGTAAATTTGCTGATGGCGAATCAACGAATTGTACGCCAAAACATTTTCAAACAACGAGAAAGGCGTCGTTGCAACTGCATGTGAGGATGAGTCGTAGTAATTGTGTAAGAACGGGATTTCATGATGACCATTGACATCAGACGTCACATGATTGTGATTTTCACCAGCAGGATTCATTTCGGTACTCCTTGAACTTCCAGTAGACTGAAAAACAAGGCGAGAGATACACGTAATTTATTCAGACATTTTATTTCAAAATTGTGATTGAAAATATAGGTAACTTACGCAGTTGGGAAGAGCATGATTGTTTTGATTTTGGTCTGATACAACATCTTGAAATGGAACATTCATTTCATTACCATAAACATTTGAAGACATGTAGAATGTCTGCATTTTAGCCACTTCCACATCAAACAACGCTCGCAGCTTTTCCACTTCAATGGACAACCTTTCCTTGTATGTTCGACTCATTTCTGCGTTCAACTTTGCCTGTAGTGAAAGAATTTTTACATCAAAAACTTCGAAAATAAACTAAAATTTTGGGAGATATGCTTACTAATTAATATAACATGCAAAACCACCTTATCTTGTTTTTCAACTTCATTCAATAGTTTAATTTTGGATAGTTCAGTACTTTTGGCTGATAATTCATTCTCAACATTTCTTAGTGATGTCTTCAAATCTATTTCGGTTTTGGAAGTTTCTTCCAATTGCTTTTTCAATTTTGAAATTTCTTCTTGCATGCGTAAGGCTTTCTTACTCTACAAATACAAAATGACATTCATGGAATCAGATATATTTTCGATTGGCTTTCCAAGCGATAATTATTTAAAAGCGGTTGTAAATGACTTGAACTTACCCCAACAACATTTGCTTCCAAAAGTTTATCTTGTGCATCTCGTAATGACTGTTTCAACGTACTAATTTTATCCTTTAGTTCAACAACTTCGGCTTCCGGGTAGCAAAAATTCTGAGCTGTGCAATCGGAATATGTAGACCCGTAAGAGCTAGGACCTGCGCAATGCGACTTCTGTGCCGTGCATTCAGTCATTCCTTTGCTGTCTTTATGGCCAGGTGAACATCGGTTATCATGACATGAATATGGTGGACTATAAGAACCGTGCATACAACCTTTCCCAGACTCAATTCTTCCAGACTTTTGAGGACGCTTCGTCTCTTTACTTTGACCATCTCTTTCATTACTTGAAGAACCTGGGCCAGAAATTTTACACTTCTTTGTAGAATCTTCCCCGCCATGTTTTTTCTTTGACTTCCGTTTATTTGAAGTTTCTTTCTGTCTTCGTATTTCCGCTTCATCCTCTTCCGAATCCAGTTCACCAGGCTCCCGCTTTATAATCTTGCGAGACAACCGCTCACGAAGGTCAGAATCATCGTTGCCGTCACTGTTTTCACTGACATCATCGTAAGATAAATTATGCATAGGTTCATTGACATACTCCACCTTGGGCTCCAACAGTTTACCACCACTTAAAGTGCATGCATTATTTGATCGGCTAAAGGAGTCCACGGGGCTAGAAGAATTGTGCGCAGCACTAGATCCAGATGTCTGGGTGTCAAGCTTACTTCGACCACCAGAAGGGGCCTTCCGTGCCTCCTTGTCCAAGGATTTCGCATGCGGCTGGGCAAATCTAGTTGGCGATGATGAACCACCTCCGGATGCATTCTCTTCAAAATACGCGTCCGTCGAAGTTGTTCCCATATTACTTGAAGGATTCTTATAGTTATTAAATCCCTTTGTGATAAACCTGCGATTCTGTTTCTGTCTTTGCTGATTATTATTAAAATTGCGATAAGAGGCAGGTCTCATTTTATTACCCTGTTGAACCCTCACAAACCGTCCCTGCTGTCCTTGTGCTCGTTGAACATCTAGATTGGAAAATTGAAAAAATCATTTACAAACATATTGTAATTTATCATTAAAATTCACATGCACATGTAAAAATTCGTTCCTAACTTACAACATCTTTGCATTTGATCTCCAAGAAAGTTGGGATTCATTTGCTGCCGCATGTACCGCATATTTCCGTTGGAGTTGACAAAGTTCAATTGATAATTCGCAGAGTTATCAAGAAGTTCTCCAGCTGCAATACAACTTTGCTGGAAGTTATCAGTTCCACAATGAAAATCATTCCTGGCATTGTTCCCATTGAAGACAATCCTCGTCATGCCAGGCTCACCATGAATGTAATTGCTGGTAAAGTTATTATAGTTGGCGGCATTCCCATGCACTATTAAAGAAAAGTAAGGAAAAAATTATCAGTTACTCATGCTCATGATTGTTTAGCCAACCCTTTCGTTGTCATTGCATTATTCGCATGCTTTATCTTTCCAGTACCTCCAGAAGATACAATTGCTCCAATTCCAAGATTTCCAGCAGCAGCACATCGTGACGTTTGATAAGGATCACTTGCGGTGAAAGCTTGCATTGGTTGCATGTTGACTGCTGATCATGTATCCAGAAGAAAGAGCAACAAAGAACACTGGCAAGTGGCAATAGCACTGTCTTCTTACAAGTATCTACTACACGATGAATGCGAATGTGAAACCAATTCTTACTACGACACCTTTTTTCACAAACTAACCATATCAACTTTTAAAACTTTTCTGGATGTACTAATTAACATGTAAGAAGTTCAGGAGTTTTGAAAGTTGAAAATGTTTAAATGAAGCAACACAAGAGAGCATTCACTCCACCAGAAGAAGTGATCAACATACAGGTTTTGGCTTGAAGTCTGCTGAATTGGATTTAAGCGACCGACGTGAACGACTAGTTTGAAGCTAGGTAGACCGTTGTATAATATATTGGCAAAATAAAAGTTAGAAGACGAGTAAACGACAAAATGTAAATTATGCTTCTGGGTAAAAGAATATCATGAAAGCATTGCTTCCAAACTGGGTTTAGAAAGCTAATTAATATGCTGGTGATTATCGTTAAAAGTTAGATGAAAGTAATTAGGACAAAAGAAAATGAAGCTTGAATTTGGAGGAAGTACGAGTGGACGGGGACGGAGGGTGAATGTTGACAATTTTGAAAGACAGTAGTATTTTCCGAATACTATGGCCATGGATACTAACAACGCGCCATGATGCACTACACCGTGCCCCATCCCATTTCGTAACAGATAATTATGCTTTGTATTTTTGGTTTACATTATAAATGCCGAACGCATAATTATTTCGAAATTAAAGCATGCGTATCTGTGCGTACAGTCAACCAAGGACGTTTATTATGCAATAGAACGTGTAATGGATACAGTATACAGTATTTCGATGTATAATGAATTTACATTATAATGTTCAAAATACCAAAAAATTCCTTCAAGCAAACTAAACCATGCTAGATGATAAGACCCCGTTATATTTATTATGAGAGTGAACCGGAAAGTCTCAGTAATACTAATGAGCAAAATCTTACAGAAAATTAACAATTAACGACTTCTGTCTTTAGATGAATGTGATATTTCGAAATAAAAATTATTTGTACAAACACATTCCACACATATAAAGTACTTATTTCATTTCAATTTGTTGTTATTAATGATCAATAATTAACTGATTTATGAACATTGAATAATTTTTATATAAAGTAAACACAAAAAATGGGCGAATTATATAATAGTACAAAATGGATCCTCATAATTCCCCTACTCATCATCTGAATCAGACTCCTCAGCTAATGCAGCCTTCGCGTAAGTTTCAGCTTCACTGAAAACGTTCTCTGGTACCCTCTCGTGTCGCCCCTTGGATTGTTCACCAATCCAACTCAGCTCAAGCTCAAACGACTTATCCTTTACTTCATCGTGAACAATATAAATTCTGTGGAACAGAATAATCATAATTAAAAATTTCAAACTTATATGACTGAAATGGCATAAACTATTCTTATTATTGTAACCAGTACTGATTCTTACATTTTCGCAGCTTCCTTGATGAGTTCTCTACATGACATAGTGTTCAATTTTAGCTTTTCCATCTCAGTTTTTGCAGCCTGTTTAGCCTTGCCAATCGCACATCCCAAATAGCCCTGTATACAAACAAAGAAGTAATGAATTAACCGAACTTCAAACTTTCGAGATGACAACGTCTTAAAAATACTTACATGATATACACCAGATGGATCAATCATGTACATTTCAGGCTTTTTTTGTGCGACATCATAAGTTCCCATTACAACACTGCATCCAAAAGGACGTACAGCACTGTAAAGTGTGTACGCATGCATGTACATAGCCACGCGATCTGTTACATACTGATTGTTCAAGAAAACAAAAGATTAGATAAATTTTCGGACGAATTACAACTTCGTTACAGGCAAGTGGTTATAACTTGAGTGTATACCTTAAGTGGAGCGTTGCCTCCATATTCCGATCGATAATTGGAAGCTTCGTTTCGAGCAGTTTCAACAATTTGTCGCGCATCTGCAAGAAGTCCTGCGATGGCCATGCCAATGTGCCTGTCAGCACTGAAAAGTCTGCGGTTGCTGCCGGGCTCGTAAAGCTTGGAGGTGACCAGTTTCTCTACAGCAAAAACTACTCCATCTGTTCCAAGAAGCGCTACCGCAGTTCTACAAAATTAAAATGATAAACTATAAGGCGAAACGTTTGATGAACCAATTAAAATCATGATTTGAAGAATTACATACCCACTGTTTTCAATAGCCTTCTGAGCATATTCAACCTGAAATGCAGAAAAATATAAACAATCCAATGCTTACTATTTCGAAATAATTAAGTATACATATAACATTGCCGCATTCAATTATGTATTTTACCTGGAACACCCTCCCGTCAGGACTGAATTGTGACGCAGACAAGTCATACTGAAATTAAAGGAAAGAAACGAAAAGCTACAAAAACCAACGCCAACAACAATATTTACCACACTAACTCCTAATATTATTTAAATAACTGTCCACTTACCCCAGTACCAATTGAACTCATGTTTAGTGTAGAAGAATTGAACTGATCACGTAATCAATTGCCTAAAAAAGAACACAGATTTTTTAACTTCAATTAAAAACGTCGGTTTCTAATGTTTAACAAGCAACTGATGCTATTAAGAAGATGCAAAAAACTAAAACTGCTATATCAAAGCTTTACCTTTTAAATCTTGAAGATGACAAGTTTCCTCACTTAACTGACAATTAATTCATTTACACAGGTAATTAAGATTGAGTTTTAAGATGTCAAGTCTTTTATTTATTTCAGGAATCAAAAAGATATGACCGATCACCTGTCTGTGCTGTGTAGTAAGCCGACTTCTGACTTCCGATACCCACAAACAAGTTTCCGCTGATTCACGATGACATGGGAAAGCTTCTTGCACTTCTTGCAGTAGTCTCAAATGGGCTGTTGTATTGAAGCATCATTCGCGGACTTGTGAGACAGTTTCAGTTACTCTATGGCTTTTCAAACTAGTGAAGTGGGAAACTGGCGGCGAATGTTGTCGTTCGTCGGACTCTGACTGACTGGTGTTGTTTTTGGTTTATATGCTTTGCCGTTTCTGTTAGCTGTTTTCACTCACGACAGGATGCCGACGCTGCAGCGTTAGCGTTTTTGAAATCGCTTGAACTTACACTGACAACTTTAACTACTGATTATTGTGCAACGTGCTTCTTAGTAAGTTAGTTTACACTAGCAATTTAATGCTGGTGGAGCTGTTTTCAGCGTTTTAATTAGTTGTTTTTGGTTTGGGTTATTTTAGTTGTTAGTTTAGTGATTTTGAAACTGGGTGTTTAAGACACGCGTTTTTTTTAGTTTGGAAAATAATATTGGAATAGGTGTAGGAAATTTGTCTGCAAAATGGTGAAGTTAACAACGTCTTCCGCCAAGGTGCGGGAGAAAAGTAGGGCATTTATTCCCTCTATGGATGCAATTAAGTCGGATAAGATAACTGAGGTATAGTATATTTTGATTTAAATAATTGTGTAAAAAAAAATCTGATAAATATGGCATACTGACAAATTACATTGTATTTAAAATTGGTGTATTTTTCTAGTTATCACATAAATATTGGGCAGCCTATAATCCGGATGATCATGCACCATTTGAGCAATCCATCGTGGATGACATTTACTTGAATGAGTTGGTACAATCCAGGTATGGTATTTTTTCACTTTTTCCAGAGTCATTGCTTTTCATCAGTTGTTTGAACATGAATTATTGTAAGAGATATATGTATACTTTCAAATATAGCTTTCATACGCGGAGAGTCGCTCTTTTGGAAATCAGCCAGTATTTGGAAAATTACCTATGGCCAAACTTTGGCCCAGAGTCCGCAAGTTTTTCACATGTCATGTCAATGATATGCATGGTCACTGAAAAACACCGTGAAGGGCTTGCAGTATGGGAGGTAAGATATAATAACTTCTGAACTGCCTTTTGTATTATGTCTAATGTCTAATGTATTATGTGCATTTTTTAATTGTAGTGCTTTCGAAGTGACGAAGAAAAATTTGGACAATTTTTCCACCGCGTATTGAAGGCAGCTCTTGAGGAAGCGAAAAGCAGTTTAAGTGAAGGCAGGGCAGTGTTACAATTCTTGAATTGTGCTTTCGGGTCACTTGAAATCGATTTGGTTCGAAAACAGCTTCAAAGCTTAGTATCTCTGCATGTTTGGCATTGTTTGTCAGATGTAAGTGCTGAACTTTTTTTATTATAGAAATCTCTCTCTAGCAGTTTAATTTGAAAGGAATTGCATGTTAATATCATTATTCATTATCGTAGGGGCGGAGGGAGGAAGAATTCAAGAGGTTTCCAAAATGGAAGAAATACTGGAAAGCGTTAATGAAGAAGGAGGGAAAGGAAAGCGATGACAAGAAACGACTTAATGAGTTCAACAGATCGTTCTTTAAAGCACTAATCAGCAACTTTTTGGAAATTCTTGACGAACAAGATTATATGCAACCCGAGCTAGATCCAGACTTTTTGAAGTATGCCGAACGATTTATGGAGTTGATGATTGATCTGCAAGCTCTTCTCCCAACTAGAAGATATCTGAACATTCTTATAGATGACTTACATCTGGTAGTTCGATGTCAAATGAGTCCTATTTTGGAGCATGGAGATGGACACCTGTTTTCTCAACTCCTGGACAGGCTCAAGTTCTATGCTAATTTTGAAATTTGCAATGAATCTGGTGATTCGATGAACGAATTAGAAGTAATGCAGGAACATTACAACAAAATTACTGCTCTTCAGGTAGAACAATTAAATATTAAATCATTCGAAAATACCTAAATCAACATTTGAGACGTAGATTCGATAAGTAACTATCTTATTATGATTTTGTTTTGCAGGAAAAGTTGTTCGTAAATGTACCTGAGCTTCGTCAGTTTTCACTCAGCAATGTTTGCAACATTGATACTCGGGCATCTTTATTGAAAAATTTCAAACAACTTGATTACGAAAACTTGAAGGGGTTGGCTGCTTCGTTGCATATAATACAGGACGCATCACAGAATGTCAGCGAAAATTTCATTCTGGAGGTTGTTGTTAATAAGTATGAAAAGCGAGTGTCCCAGATCAAACAGCTTAACGCGATGGCACTTTATCCCACCGAGGATATGATTTGGGATGAGAATGTGGTCCCATCAGATTATCACAGTGCTTCGGGACAAGTTTTAGCATTACCCAAATTAAATTTGCAGTTCCTTACTCTGCATGATTATTTATTGCGGAACTTTCAGCTTTTTAGATTAGAATCAACTTGTAAGTTTTACATTAAGAAATATGTTCAGATTCATTCTATTGAATGGACAATCAAATACAACATTTATTAATTTCTTTTTGATAGACCAAATTCGCCAGGACATCGAGGATGCTATTTTCAGACTCCAGCCATGGCAAGCCGAAGATGGAGCATGCCTTTTCCATGGATGGGCAAGAATGGCTCAACCCGTTCACCGTTTTTCTGTCATCCAAGTTTCTAAGCCACATCTCGGAGAGTCAAAGCCTTCAAAGGTCAAAGCTGATGTAACAATTAACCTGAGTGTTAGAAGAGATGTTAAATCAGAATGGGAGTCGTTAAGAAAGCACGATGCTTGTTTTTTGCTTACAATTAAACCCCCTAATAAAGCTGGTAAGTACATATGTGTATTCATCTTGTTTTTAAATTTTTAAATTAAGTTATATAATAAATTTGCTGCATTTTTAGCCAAGCGTTATGATCTTCGAGGGGACTTTGTGTCACAAGTCGGAATAGCATACGTAAGGGGCTGCGAAGTAGACGGAATGCTTGACGCTAATGGCAGAGTAATAGAAGAAGGTCCCGATCCACGGCCCTTCCTTCCAGGTGACACAAGAACGTTTCGGGTTCTGTTAGACCCTAATCAATATCAAAAGGATATGGACAACATTGCAAAGGGAAAAGAGGTAAACAAAAGAGTTTAGAATAATTAAGATTATAAAATAAATGTGCACGATGAACATTTTTTTTTCATTAATTCATAATTAGGACGTGTATGAAACCTTCAACGTCTTCATGAGAAGGAAGCCAAAAGAAAATAATTTTAAAGCCGTACTTGAAACAATAAGAGATCTCATGAACACAAACTGTGTTGTTCCCGACTGGTTAAATGACGTCATTCTAGGTTACGGGGACCCAAGTTCTGCTCACTATTCAAAGTAAATGTCACTTACTAAGTTAATATGTTTAACTTTAAGTTTCACCATTGATTTTTTATGCTCACCATCTTTTCTATTCTTTTAATATAGCTTGGCAAACCAGTTGCAGGTTTTGGATTTTAATGATACCTTCTTGGATATAGATCACCTTAAACAAAGTTTTCCAGGGTTTAAAGTAGATATAAAGGATGTGAACGTTCCTCATGAGAGACCATTCAAGTAATAAAATATACACTTTACGATATGCTGTAAACTGTGAAGTATGCTAATAATTTTCATTTTGTCATTTTTTTTCATTGTCAGAATACATTTTCCTGAAACAAAAGACAAGAGTGATGATGGAAAAAATAAAGAAACAAAGACACTATTAGTTGAGCCTTACGTTCTTCCCAGTAGAGGCCCTTATCCTGCAAATGTTCCCAACTTGTAAGTTTCAAATCTTTTTTTTTAGATTTCAAAATATCATTGGTTTAAAAAATGTATTTTGTGATTGAATAGAAATCTAGTACGATTTACTCCAACCCAAGTTGAAGCCATAAAGAGTGGAATGCAGCCTGGATTGACATTGGTTGTTGGGCCACCTGGTAATTATTACTTTTCAAACACGAAATGTTTTCATCTCAAGTATTCATGAGGAGCAATCACCTTGTAAATTTGCTTTTAAGGTACGGGAAAAACGGATGTGGCCACTCAAATAATTTCAAACATCTATCACAATTTTCCTGACCAGAGAACTTTAATTGTGACTCACTCTAATCAAGCTTTGAATCAGCTTTTTGAAAAGATAATCAAATTGGATGTTGATGAGCGCCATCTCCTTCGTTTGGGACACGGAGAAGAGGAACTTGAAACAGAGAAAGACTTTAGTCGTTACGGAAGGGTTAACTTTGTTCTCGCAAAACGACTTGATTTACTCATCCAAGTAGACAAATTGCAAAAATCCCTGAATGTACCAGGAGATGTAGCATATACTTGTGAAACCAGTTGGTTTTTCTTCGTACATCACGTACTAGCAAACTGGGAAGCCTTCTTGATGAAGGTGAAATCTCACAATGACGAAGTAAGCAAAATTATAAAATTATAAATTAACCAAATTAATAAACATAGAAATGATGATTTCATATTACATTGATTTATTTAATTTGCAGGCTCCAAACCCAGGCATTGTCGACGAGGCGTTTCCTTTCCATCAGTTTTTTGCTGACGCGCCTCAACCATTGTTTTCCAAGAAGAATTATGAGGAAGACTTTGAAATTGCAGAAGGCTGCTTCCGGTATATCAAGCACATTTTTGACCAACTGGAGGAATTTAGGGCGTTTGAACTTTTGCGTTCTGGACTGGACCGATCAAAATATTTACTAGTAAAGGAAGCTAAAGTGATAGCTATGACATGTACTCACTCAGCTTTGAAAAGAAGGGAATTAGTCGATTTGAGTAAGTTGGCGTATTTTGATTAATAATTTTCCTTGTTGTTCTACTCTACAAAAATACAATAAAAATTATTGTGTCATTTTGTTCATTGCAGTCTTTCAATATGATAACATATTAATGGAAGAATCCGCACAAATTTTGGAAATTGAAACTTTTATACCTCTCCTGTTACAAAATCCCGACGAGGGTAGAGTGCGATTAAAGCGATGGATTATGATTGGAGATCATCATCAGCTTCCTCCTGTAATTAAAAATATGGCGTTCCAAAAATATGGAAACATGGAACAGAGCTTGTTTGCTCGTTTTGTCAGACTGGGAGTGCCTGCAGTTGAGCTGGATGCACAAGGTCGTTCTCGCTCAAGGTAAATACGATGACTTTGACTTACATGATGATAGTGATGATGGCATCTACTAACACTTTGTGGTAGTCTCACGATTTGCCAATGCTATGCTAACCCTTCACCCTTGTCATTTTGTATTAAAATTGTAGCATTGCCAGCCTTTACAAGTGGAGATACAAGAATCTTGGAAACCTTCCACACGTTCTCACTAATGAGGAGTACCAACTTGCAAATCCAGGGTTTGCATTCGAATACCAAGTTATCAATGTTAAAGATTATAATGGCGCTGGAGAAACTGAGCCAAGTCCATACTTTTTCCAGGTATAATAATACTTTATGCGATAATAATTTTAAACGCGATCCCGTTTGTAAATTTTGTACATTTGGAACACTTCCTTCTTTCTTTAGAATCTGGCTGAAGCTGAATATGTTGTTGCAACGTACATGTACATGCGATTGCTTGGCTATTCTGCCGATACGATAACAATTTTAACCACTTACAACGGTCAAAAAGCCTTGATAAGGGATGTTCTGAACACACGATGCATCAACAATCCTTGGTTTGGAGCTCCTCATAAGGTATTTTTTGAGCAAACAACTATTTTTTCGTGTAGCGTAACTGTGTAATTAGTAATCAATCATAATCACCGTCACCAACCACGCATAACTCGTATCTATTCTTTATTGGCAGGTGACTACCGTAGACAAGTACCAGGGTCAACAAAATGACTACATTTTACTTTCTCTAGTCCGAACAAAAACTGTTGGTCACTTAAGGGATGTAAGACGTCTTATAGTAGCTATGTCCAGAGCAAGGCTTGGGCTATACGTGTTTGCCAGAATACCATTGTTTGCTAATTGCTACGAGTTGGCTCCAGCTTTCAAAATTGTAAGAAATATTTAGTTTTGTTAATAATCTTTATCACTTTCATGTTTGAAATTAAACTGTTTGGTATTAACTTTTACAGTTAACTGAACGCCCAGCTACACTACAGCTATACCCGTCAGAAACTTATCCTACTGAACGGACACTGGAGAAGAAGTTAGATGATGTTGTAACAATAAAAGATATGCCTCAAATGGCAACGATGGTATATGAGATGTACATGCAGAGGATCGAGACAATGAAAGAAGAGCAGAAAGTTAAAGCAGAGGAGGTGATTTATCTGAAGCATAGATATTCATGTCTTCACAAAGTGATTTGAAACATGTATTCTTGACTTGATCTTTTTATTTTCAGATGGCAGCAATGATTCCAGAGCCGCTTAGCCATGACAAAGGGCAAATGCCTACTCCAATCCAATTTGAAGGAGGTGCCGATGCCCAGAAAGACCAAAATATGGTCAAAATGGAGGTTGAGGAAGAGGAGCCCCAAGAAAAGATTGCAACCGAAAAGGGTGAAGAAGAGGCTACTGAGAAAATGGAAGTTGAACACGATGAGAGTACAAAAGAAGACGAAACAGAAAAGAACTGAAAGAATACTGAAAATACATAACGTATTTTATAATTCTAAAGGTTTTACTCACTTGTCTATTTATTATTTTTATGGATAAAACAAGAAATAAACGCATATACCCTAATTAAATATGAAAACTAGACGAACAACGAGCTTTAAAAAATATTCTAGATTTTTTTGCAAAGTATCTTGCATTTACATCTTACATCCCTACATAATTCATAATTTTACTTTTCACATTCATTACCCATCATCCCTAAACCACCTGCTTCGCACAACTGCTATTTGTTTGTTAAGCTATTGTTACATGACGTAGAGATGCAAATGAAAAGAAGGCTTTAGATTCGCCTAGGATCAAAGCGCAACAAACAAGACGCTGACGCTGCGCTCTGCGTAGTTTTGCACGATGTGATAGGAAAATTTCCTAAGGAAATGTAATGCAACAAGCTGCTCTCTGCCTTGCTTGTGTTTGTGCCATTGCGTTGCGTTGCAGTATGAGGAATGTGTATAGTGTATATGCATTTTGTAACAGAGACAGCAAATGATGTGTTCTTCCATTTTCAGAGTTCAGAGATGTCAACGTCAACAACAACAGATCTCAGCTGGCGGATCATCGAAATATTTACTTTTTGTATTCTCCCAATAAATGTGCATTTAAAAGCATGTGTTAATAAAACACATTCATTTAATCATTCATTCATTAATTGAACTCTAGCTTGTAGCTACTATTCTAAATGCTAGTTAATGTAGCATAAGTATTATGCTACTTTTGAGTTTTAAAAAAGTGATCGTTTAAAAGAACTAGTTTATCTACCTTTCCATCACTATGTATTGGGAATGGACTTCACTTGCAACCTCAGGAAACGAAGACCTTACCGGTATACGGACATCGGTACTTGAGAAGCTTCCAACTGAAGCTGCGAAAGATGTTGTACTTCCGGTAGTGCGACATATTGTCTCCTCCTTGGGAATTTCCCAACCTCCTACAGTCAGCTCCTTCACAACTGATGGGGAAATTGAGTGGTGCTTGCAGGTACGCCCGGATTACATATTTGTCGTTTGACCTATTATGATTATGAAGCATGTTTTACTAATAGTTTTCTGTATCATTGTAAACGCTCTGGTTTGTATAATCGTATAGGTCATATGTCATGGATTGAGCCTTCCATTCTCAGAACATGACATCATCAAAGACTGTGTTAGCATCTATTGTGAATGGTTATCATGCTTGGCACCTGTACCAAAGATTTCACTACCAAAGCCCGTGGCGGATAGAGCTAACTTTTATTCTAGAGTGATGATAAACCATTTTTATCATTTGTTTTCTCCTAGAAAAGGGGAAGGTAAACCCAAGCAATATTATCTAAAATTAGTTTAACTGTATGGAGAATCAATCATTCATATTCATCTCTGGAGAATCAATTATATTGAAATATGCATGTGTGTATTATTTACAAGTCTGGCCATTTTTGTATTGTACGGAACTGGGTAATATTTCAGGACTGCAGATTTCACTGCAGTAAATTATTTACACACAGATGAACTGGGCGAATTTATTTGTAACGACCATGTCATTGTTATTGCAGGCCAAGACACGATTAACAGACAGGCTGTACTCTGCCATAGAGTTCTTCGTGTCCTTCAGAATACCATACGAACATCAGAAATCCTGGATGCTGAAACATGGGAATGTATTCTGCTGTTTTTAATTGGAATCAACAACGCTATTTTGTCTCCTCCATCAATCAGAGAGGATATTGGAGATCAGCTCTGTGAACGGGTTTTGAGCGTACTTTTTGAGGTATGGTTATTAGCTTGTGGGAAATCCTTTCCGTCTCCTCCCTTGTGGAAGACATTGCGGGAATCATGTCAATCTTGGAGACATAGAGCCAATCTTTTTGACCAGTGGAACAGAATCAACTTGCTTTTAGTTGGGAGGGTACTCAACATAATGTATGGACCAGGCTACATTAAATTGGGTATGGTCATGACATAACGGGAATTACGTTGAAAAATGCAGAAATTTGTAGTTGCTTCTTTATGTTTTTGATTGCAACTTTCAGGTGATGATGATGGTACCTTGGTCCCTGTCAATATGACGGATGATGCTATTGTTCAAACTTGGTTTAGATTTCTTCACTGTTTGGGCAATCCGGTCGAATTGACTCAACCCACAAAGATTTCTCAAACTCAAAATTTTCTTCAGGTAAGTTATGGTTTAATTTTGAATATACTGATACAATATGGAGTGAAACGGAAAATATTAATTCTGATAATTCTTCTTTATACCAAACAGTATGCGATTGCAAGCGAAGGTGTTATAGATCCGTGTCAGCATCCTTGTTTATCAGTATTACCAACAATTTTCTTTCAAGCGATGCAGGGAATTGCAGCTTTAGTTGACGCATTTTTAGGTAACATTAGAGCTTAGATATGTATTGTATATTGTATACAATACAATTTATCAGACAATGGAATTCTAATGAATTTTTTAAAGCAGCTTTATATTTTACCTTCACGGAAAGTTTATATATTCAGTTTATGACGTTGGTGTAGTTTACGATTTCGGTTTTGATATTCTTTATTGGTATATGGGAGGAGGCTTTCAAATTTTATAGTATTTTCATCGGTGGAATGAACATCCTGTAAATTGTAAATATCATTATTTTGGGTTGTGTTATATAATTGGGTGTATAGGACTTCCTCCAAAGGGAAAATTGGAGTTGACAACACCTGACCCTCCTCAGCCTATTTCGAGTCCAGTACCGCCTATGAGAAGGCTTGCCAAAAGCTTTAGTGTTTCCACTTCTACTACTTCAAGTATCCCTAAGGGTATTATTTTTTAGAAACACAGACATTCGTAGTATTTAGCACCTGTTGTAGTGGGTAAAGTATTTGGAAATGTTAGTTTCTCATTGCTTTTTCTTTATTGGTTACGGTGTAGTGTACATTAAATTTTAAGTTGTAGTATTCGGGCGTGTAAAATTCTGTTGCGGTTGCGTTAATTAATAGAGTAAGTAAACTGCTTGTTTCAGTGAACTGTCATGCTAATTAGAAGGTTACATCTCACTGGCTTGTTTACCTCGGAATTTCTTTGGTTTATTGGTTTACGTTATATAGCTAGTCTTGTGTTCTTTTAGTGAATTTGTTGCTATATGTATGAGGTATG
Organism: Entomobrya nicoleti; assembly: GCA_034695465.1. Taxonomy (NCBI): domain Eukaryota; kingdom Metazoa; phylum Arthropoda; class Collembola; order Entomobryomorpha; family Entomobryidae; genus Entomobrya; species Entomobrya nicoleti. The sequence continues at coordinate 19,756 of JAQFZG010000709.1, forward strand.
ATGGACATTACCTTATTTTATTTATGCTGGTACCACAATAACAATCAGCATGTATGTATGTGTACGCCCAATTCCCTTTAGTTGTGATTATCTTTGTTTTCCATCCCGTAATATTAGTCAAAATATATATTTAGGTATGCCGAGAACATCTATCCTTGGAATTCCGACCCGTTCAAAAGACACATCTTCCATTCCTTCGTCATCTCATTCAAGCATTCAAAGTACGACGACAGACCCCGGTTCCCACCTGGAACCTGTTTGTCCTTTAAGCAGGTTGTCCCCTTTGCGGCCACGTGTTAATAGCATTTTGCATCTCTTTGGTCCTTGGTTGTTTGAAGCCGCCCTCATATCGTGTGATGTCTCCAAAACTGGTGAGCAGGATCTTAAACAATTATCATTTAGACTTAATTTAGCAATCCTCATTGGTGTATTGCTAACTATTGATGTTGATTATATTTAGATGGTGGTGAAGTGCGTAGAACATCACGGGGTTCAGCAGTTCCAGCGGCTCTACCCGAGTCCATTGACATTCCAAACGCAATCACAATTGACAAGTATTATCAAGGAAGAGCTGAAGCGATTGCAACTCTATGCAGGATTTTTTGTTCTAAGAAAACTGGAGAAGATATCCTGCCGGCATATTTGGCTCGATTTTATATTGCAGTGAGGAAGGGATTAAAGGTTAATGAAGAAATATAATTTACATTAAATTAGTCGTTTATTATACTTTAAGAAAGTACGTTAACATTCAATGGTTGCTGTGTTCTCTGTCCTATTAGGATACACGACACGAGGTGCTCATTTCTATCCTTTCTAATTCTTCAAACCTACTTCGTGTGGATTTGGATGGGGTGACTGTTCTTGTACCTGTTATTGTTACGGCATTGGAAGCAGTATTGCCTACGAAAGATGCACTGCGAAGCGACTTGAGACGCTCTGCAATACAACTACTTCTGTCGCTACTTGCTTTACCGTTACATTTTTTGGTAAATTACATTGGCTTAAAAGTAATTGTTCCTTTGATTTCCTTTGTTTTCGTTAATATTAATGAGTGATTATTATGTAAGTACAGAATGTACCAATTAGAGATATACAAGATAAGTCGTCACACTCCACAAGTTTCATCCAGCTTAAGCCAAGGCTAGCCAACGTTTTAATAAGTGCCTTGCAAGTAGAAACTGATTCCCTGAACATTCAAATGTTGCTTGGTATGTACTTTAATTTCAATCCTGTGTTCCACCATCTGCAATATTAATATAAGCTGAATTAATTAATCAGTGTGATGTGCTTTTATATCAGGTGGATTAATAATGCTGGTGTCAGATACTGCAGCTTTTGAGGACGTTGACAAGCCTTCAGTTCCACTTGGTACAGAGTCTCCAACCAATTTATTATCATCTGGTAAACACTGTACCCTACATTCATGAAAATTTAAATCAAAGTTGACTTTGTTTTGCGTATTTTTTAATTTTGTTGTTCTCTTTTGCCATTTTATTTATGCCATTTTCATCCCCTACCGTTATGTGTTATTCTTGCATGCAGAATGTGCGAGTATGCGCAGTTACAGCGATTACAGCAACAGTTTTGACGAACATATTATTGATCCAAGTTCCAATCAAATTGGTATTATTTGTTTTGTTTGATTGCTTTAATTACGAATTCCCGTATACAAATGCAAATTTTAGCATGATCTTTTTTTCTTATCCAGATTCTGCGCATGCACTATTTGTACGAGCCACGTACTTGGTTTGTCACAGACTTATATCAACTTGGAAAGCTGACCTTCCAGTGTCTCTTGCAGCGTTGGAGCTTCTTAATGGCCTTGCAAGATTAAAAGTTCAAGACCAGGGTAATTTCATCGAATTGAAACACGTTTGAAAATTTGAATAGTCACTAATCTATCGTGTTATTGTACAGATCCGTTAGAATGCCGTCGTGCCGTTAAGTGGGTTTGCGATTTTATTATTCATCAGTGTTCTCGACCTCCAAAGGACCATTCAAAGGATCTCCATTCCAGTATTGTGGCAGCATTCCAGTGTGTAACGACCTGGCTAACTGCACATCCATATTTACTGGAAGACAAGGAATCTCTATTTACAGTATTGGAAGTCGTTGAGTTTGGCATTTCCGGAACGAAATCTCAGGTTATTAGTTATTTGTGGCTCATATGCATAGCTCTTGTATATATATTGAAACATGTTTGAATGGACTGATTTCAATATAATCTATTTAACGATAGGGTAAGCCTGGTGAGCCGATAAAATTAAAGAATGACAAGGATTTGAAACCAGTGTCCTTAAGGGTTCGTGATGCGGCAGAAGCCCTCCTTGCGGTTATTTTCGAGCAGGTATACTGTGGGCCGACGTTTTGTCAATGAATTATAGCCCCTTTACTAATTATCACGGTATATTTTTTAAAAATAAAGGTTGGGCGATACAATCCGTGTAGTGGTGCTAAAACTACAGTAGTAGATGAATTTGTACTTCTCGGACAATCAAGCCCTGAAGGAACCGCGAACAAAGCTACTGTCATCAGTCAATTTCGATACTTTGTAATTGACCATTCCATTCTCATAGCCCTGCATGAGGAAGCATTAGCTAATGATGCAGGTTAGTTATGGGAGTGTTTTTAAATTGAATCATAAGCCTTTACACTGGCTGTATGAAATAGTTTTTTTTTATGATTTATTAGAACCTCAACCTACTTTGACCGCTATAATACGAGGTCCCATGGGCCAGAATGCTTGGTGCTTCCAACTGAGGCATTTGCCGAGGTATAAGGGCAAATCATTCTCTTCATCTGGCAATACCTTAGGACGACCGTTGCCTATGAATGATGTAGGCTTACGCCATGAAGTCACGCACCGTCATTTCCCTGAAATGGCTGATCGGATAACTACCTGCAGAGCGTCAGTTTAAAGATTTTAAAAAGTATTTGTTTGTTTTATTTACAATTTGTTATCATGGCCTTTTTGCAATTTGTAGAGATAAGGCAATACCTTCACTGCACACAGCAAGCAAATCCACCTCAGCAGATCAAGATTCATTGGAGCTTAATCGTTTATCAATAATTGTTGGGAATCAGATAAAACAAGAAAAAAATGTCTGTAATCACATTAGAGAGCAAAACTCGAATACGTACCCGAATCTAAGAACAGAGGCGCAAGCACCACCTCCCGCTTCGGAGTTCCAAACTGCTCGGCTCCTGCTAAGTCATTTGGGATATATTATACCACAGGTTTGCCAAAGATTAAATGTACAAAAAGCTAATTTCCATACGCATAGTACTCCTCTGAAAATATTGATGTTTTGTATCAAATTTAGCTCAGCAACGAAATAAGCTCTCAAAAGATCATTCCAATCGACTCAAACCATCCCAATTTTATCCCCGAGCTCGAAGCATTGGATCAAACGAGTTATCGTACCAACGACACTGTTCATATCTTTTATGTAAAAAGTGGACAACGAAAAGCGGAAGACATACTGGGCAATGTTGTAAGTGGTTTTTGTATTGTAACAATGTTATGTATATGTTTTGTATCATTTTCCAATTAACAGCTTTAAAATCTAATGTGGCTTTAACAGCAAGCTAGAACTGGAATACATCCCCATTTCATGGAATTTTTGTTGGCACTTGGGTGGCCAGTAAATGTGCATGCAACGTGGAAACGGAGTACCAAAATCGGTACAGATGCAAAGGAAACATCTGGAGGACCAAAGAGTCGGATGGATTTCGGTGCGCAACAGGCTGAACCAGGAGCAAGTTTGTACAATGGCGAGAAGTGTATTTTGTACTGGGCAGATGTAACTTCTGAAATAGCTTTTGTGGTTCCTACTGACAAAACATCTAGTGATGCATTGGTTTGGAACACAATCGGAACAAGTAAATAGATTTTAGACGGCTTACTCCGCTGCATATATTTTGGGGTAATAGTTTATGCAATGGATTGGTTTGTTACAGAATCAGTGAAAACTGATCCAAAGGGGGATATAGCCAATGATGATTTAGCACGTAATAAAAGAACACAGGGAGGCAAATCAGGCGATTCGAAAATATTTGTCGTTTGGCTGGAAAGTTTTGAGGATTCATTTCATTTCCCGGCAGGTATGTATAAAAACCAGATTATGGATAAACTGTACGAAAAATGTAATTGTATGAAATATATATTTTCTCAGGGGAACTAATGAGTTGTACAACTACTTATCGCGAAGATGAGAAGCCACTTGAACCATCGCTGATAATATTCATCCATGCTTTGAAAAATGGCTTATTTAGAATACATATGGAAGGAGAACCACTTAGGTAATAGGATAACCACCTATGCACTACTGGCGCTAAAGATTTGTTTGGTCTATAAAACTTTTGCCGATTCATTTTGTTCATTTAGAATGGGTCTAGCAACCCCACTCATTGATGGAATGGTTGTCAGTAGAAGAATACTAGGCACACTTATTCGACAGACTTCGTTAAATATGGCCAGAAGGAAACGACTAGAAAATGAAAGGTTGTTACATATATATGCATTCATAAAATCCTTTACAATAGATACTTGCTTAAATCAATAATCTTATCTAAGGCTCATACCTCATCTTAAATTCTGCTTATTACAGTTACCAACCCCCTCACGTGCGAAGAAAGCTGAAAGTACAGGAAATCATGAGTAAGTTTCCGTGCACTTTTACACCTCCAGAATTTTATTCTTACTTTTTCGAAGGTCCAGTGTCGTCAGAAAGTGAGAAAGAATCCTCACCGCAATCTTCACCAAAGAAAGCTGAAACTTAGTTTAAATAGATTATTTATAAGATTCATTGCATATTTAACTTTTTTTATGATAACGTATTTGAATGGATGTTTATTTATTTGGGTTATTTTATGGGAAATAAATAAAAGGTCCATTATCCGTAAAACTGTGAATTTATTTGTTTCATGTTTGCATTACTTTTTAGCCATTTCAAAGGTAATGTATAGGAATATACGCGAGGGTTTGAGAATTTATTTGACTTGAAAGGTGTCACGGATGGCTGATATTGCAGTAATCGAGAGAAAAGTTTTAATTTTTAAATTTGTTTTCAATTAATGTTGATTACAAGTGCATCCTCTGATGTCGTTCACAAATCAGACAAAATCTAAGCTGTTTTTTTGCAGCAAGTCTGATGGAAAACTTAATGCAGCAGCTACCGGGTTTGTGATAAATGAATGTTTTGTGACGATTTATTTGTCTTTGTAGTTGCAGTCGGCAGTTGAGGAGATGTATGTGTTATACTAATATTACAAATAAAAAAATCTATCTTATGCTTATCTTAACGTTCTTGGAGTTCGTAAATTCCGTCTGTACTCTTATTGTCATTTCAATTGTGAAAAGCAAGTGAAGCTAAAAATAGAAACAACCGCAACCTCAAGCACTATGAAACAAATGCCTAAAAGCTGATTTTCTACTGCAAACGACTTGAAAAGAATAATGAATACACAAAACAGCTATTCTACATGGAAAAGTTTTCTAAAAAAACGAAACAGGCAACGACAAGACAATACAAAGCATGTCATCTAATCCTTACCCCCATCACCATTATTATTCTTTTAAAATAAAATTATAATGTTTGAGTATTTAGCTAATGAGAAAATTATTAAAAGATGCACATTTTCTCTGATTATTTAAAGATGTGGAGTTATTGCTTTCTTCGAGGACAAGGGACAAGGATTATTGGGGGAAACTGAACAAAGTTGTAAACTAAATACGCTTCTGCATTTTCTGTCTTTCAACCCTCCGCCAAATGTAGTCACATTATTATAATTGTTGCATCATTTGGATTCTTTGACATTTCTCCAAAACTTGATGTAATCTATACCTACCAGAATCGTGTCATTATGATGCTCAAAAGCATGAGAACTTGAATAATATATGTGTAATGTAAATTGAATTTCCGATTTTGCGCTGCATAATGGTAATGGTCTCCACCACTTTCCTTTATCGTTGTTCATTGGAGAAACAGCAGTTACAAGTGATGATTGAAATAGTAGAAAACAAAAGTTGAAAGTATCAAATTTATCCTTCAAACATGTCTTTATGCAGTTGCCTTTTTGCCAATATAAATACTAATGATATTTTCTTCATGCGAAATAAGAAGCTTAATATCATCAATCACTTTAAAGTGTCAGAAATAAATGAGAATAAAAGTTTCATGAGAATATTATGGTACAAATATAGGAGCAGTACAGACCGACACCCCGAGGTACTTACTTATTTTTTCCAACTTATACTGGAATACTTTGGCATGAAATTAAAAAGTTAGCTTAAGCATTACTTTTTTTTGCATGTAACACTCATTTACAATCCTGCGTGTTACAAATAAGTAAATCTCTCCTCTGGACCGGCATGTGACAAACTGACAATACAATTAAATGCTAAAAAGAATGGCACATGCAAATTAAATTAATTTTTATTGTTTAATGACAAATCTCGGTCTTTGTACTGAGAACTGTTAAATCTTGAATCACTGTTCTCGAACAATATATGTTCTAAAGAGCACTCATTATGAAACATGCAAATTTTCAAACTGTGGTCACCTTGAAAATTCAGTGATCAAGTGATCGGAACAAGTTCTGAAACAAAGGGGCTTGCCTTATGCATCTTGTGAACATGGACGAAATACGAACAAGCAAGCTTGGAACTATTTAAATAGCTTGAAAGAAAGAGTAGCATCTTCTCATCATCATCGTGACCATTATCTTCGTATCATCTACAATGCATGATTTAAACATGAAGCAATCACTCAAACGCTCGTGTCTTTCTTTGTCCCTTTTTCTTCTTCATGCGTCATGATTTCTTCAACGTCAGCGTTGAAAGATGTCTTTGTTTAAAGAGTTGTGACAGTTTTTAGTAATCCACAGAGAGTATCTATTTATATTTATGACATTTTATGTCTTTTCTTCTCATTTGTTTTTACACACACGCGTTTTCTTTAAAGTGTTTCTGATGACTTACCTGTCATTTACATGTCCTCACTCCTCAAATATCACATTTTGTGTCCTCGTCTGCTCCTCCCCTTCCGCTTTAGTACATCGCCAATTTGCTAACTAGTTTCTTCGTGTTTAAAACTAAAAATAATTTTTGGAAACGTCTAAAGGACCTCTAATGCAAAATGCAACATAATAACATGTTTACAACAAAAAATTAATCCTTCAAATGTACCGACAAAAGGCACCTTGGGGTAAAAACCCGATGACCCATTGCATCAGTATGACAGTCCAATTTACAATAAAAAATCTATTCAAACTTAAGTAAAACGGAACAATACCATATCGTCTTTTCTCGAACATTTCCATTTCTAGAAACTTACGCTTCACATGATCAAATGACAAATATTTTGTTGAATAAATAAAAGATGAATGTTAAATGCTAAAACTCCTTGTCTTTTAAATACCAACATCTGGTAAGTCGTTTTTACTAAAAAGGTTCTAGATCTAGTTTTCAATATTCCATTCGCTTCTAAGAATACCTCTGGCACTAATTTTACTGCGACACATTGGCATCCTCAACAGCATCTCGGCGTCATAATATAATGGACAACTTGTCAATTTACCGTGTTACCTCATGTTTCAAACTGTCCTTTTGCTTCATTAGAATCTCTATTTGTATTACAGCGATTGTCATACTGATAACAAGGTGTACCACGTCGAACGCCTTCGCTCATTTTTCACACGCTACGTTAGGTACGCTCGTGGATAAAAGATTTCTATCTCACGTCATATCTCCTCGTGGAAATCGTTCGGGTTATGGTTGTGTTATTATTATGGTGAGCAGACTTTCTTACACTGTCGCACGTAGTCATAAATTAAGAAAATACAAGATATGGAAATCTTCCGACAGTTAACACCACTGCTTTCGAATATGCAGAGGTGTGGCAACTTAGCGAGGAAAATTTGACTCTGTCTATTCCTAAAATTAATGATTTTTGTGAGAAATGACATAAAGGCTTGTTGATGCTTGCAATTTTTTACGATCAATAAGCAACAGCAACAGGATGAGTGAAGTATTAAAAATATCTATTTTTTTGTTTTTGAAAAATATGCAACTGTAGCTGTGATACCTTCTTTCTGTTCAAGTGTATTCAGCCATGTAACATACTTTTATACTTTTATGTATATGTGATGTTTTTGTCGTATTATTATTCGAAAATATTAAGTGGTATTCTTTGTTAACTTCAGCTCAAAAAAAAGAATAGTTGACAATAATGCTTGTTCCTTTTCGTTAACGAATCTTTCTTGATGCCATTTTTTATCACCAT
>JAQFZG010000710.1:0-28038 GCA_034695465.1 Entomobrya nicoleti
AGATATACCTCTCCTTCTATTGGCATCTGCAGACTTTCATTTTTCATGCTACACTTATGACTACAATGACTAATTGATCTTGCGGTTGAAAAATGCCAAGCAGTTAAGTCATTATGAAATGGTGTGCCTGGACGTAGCTCAATTGTATCAACATGAGAACCATCAAGTCTACAATCAGAAGTATTGTACATTTGAATACAGTTGTCATGTGTAAGAATTGAGAGAGTAAGATGGAAATTTTCAGGTACTCTGACACATCCTTCAACATTTGTTTCCCAGGATGGTCCTAATAAACCAGTTAAAATAATAACCAAGCATAATTAACCGATATACGTAAAACAGAATTTAAAAAATACCTTTGTATTCTTTCTGAGTGAAGATTTCGACTTCAACTGCTTTTTCAAACAGTCGTCCAGTAACTTCTGTAGAACATTCATGTGGACAAGGTCCAGCTGATTGAGCTTTATCCTCAAAATGCCATGCTCTGAGAAGTTCATGGGATGGCGAGCGGCTCAAAAGTTCTATATACTTTCCGCTGCAGTATGGTCCATCGTAAAGTCGAGCGCAATTATTTTGTGTATTAACCGACCTTACATTATCAACCATGATGGCAGGTAAATTGGAGCATTTTGCTATGCTAACATTTGCCTCTAGTCCTAAATTAGATTAAGATAACGTTTTTTAAACAATTTTAACTCATTTTAAATCCATTCGATAACAAATAATATATTTAAGTGCGTGTAAAGTACCTAAAAAATCTTTTTGCTCATAGACGGTTATATATTGGGCCCGACATATAGGAAAATATTTTAAATTAATATAAAGGAACAAGTAGATGCACTTTTTAAAGAAATTGCTCATTTTAAAGTCAAAAATCTATTATGTTGAATTTTTTTTTAAATCGAGAAGAGATTATTTTTTACCAAAGTTTATAAAACCACTGAAGCTACTGACATACTTTCAATAGAACCAACCCCAAAACTAAAATGTTGGGAAGCATATTTCTACGTAAGAAGACTACCGCTAAATATTAGTAAAAGTTCCTCCACGTGCCTAGAGAAGCTAGCTAAACCTAGCTTCACATGTCCATCAGGCTACTAATATTGACGTAATTACTAATAGTGCCACAAGTTTATACACACAATCTAATAATTTGTATGAGCAAATATGGTGGTTTTATTCATATTTTTTGGAAAATGTTAAAACGCGTTGCACAAACGTTCTGTGCAGGTTGCGTACAGTAAACAAAAACCCACCATTCAAATGATAGTTTTCTAGAAATAAAAAGTCTTACGATCACTTGTCTTTTTTTAACGCTTTTATTAAACTCTAACAGATTTAGCATTTCGTTTAACAATATGTAAAAATGTGGTTGTAATGAACTAATCTAATTATTTGACATGAATATGAAATAATGCAAAAAAGTCAGAAACCAGAAAACCTGTTATACACAAATGCAAATGTTTACTGTATCGTTTTCATAATAGTATCCATATATGCTATATCTATTTGCTAGTATCCATAAATGCTATACCTATTTAATAAACAAAATTATTACGGAGAATTTATCTAGTTTTTAGAATTTACTTAATAAGCAAACCATAAACTGCGTAGTATGATTATTTAGATACTATAAATTCAAGATATACTGTGTACATAGTAATTCAAATTCAAGCCATGCGTCAAGTTTTAAATATGCGGTTTTCGGAAATCTAGCGGTTCTATTGGATAATCAGAAACCGTAAACATTTCCTGGAACTCGTGAAGAATATCAGTAAAGGATGGCCGGCGAGTTGGATTCTCTTCCCAGCAACGAAGCATCAACATATATCTAAAGTAAATAGAATGAAATATATGGTAAATGTAACATTTCTAAGAATCATCCAAAAACAAGATAAATTGGCATACAATTCGCTAGTTGCGTTTATCGGCTTTGAAAGTCGAAGTCCGCCTTCTAAACTTGAAACGAATGCTTCATTCCATCCTATACTTGGATATGGTTTTTCGCCAAGCGATAACATTTCCCAGCATAGTACTCCATAACCCCATACATCCGACTTTGTAGAAAACTCCAAACATTTAAGGGACTCTAATGCCATCCAGCGGAACGGTAGTGGTTCCTGTAACAAATAGTTGCTTAAAAAACAAATGATTCGTCGCTTAACGTATCGTTGTACTCTAAGCAAACCTGTTTCTTTTTCATATACTGCGAATAGTTATAAAGTTGTCGAGATAACCCAAAATCTGAAATTTTGGCTTGCAAGTTTTCAGTCAGAAGGATATTCCGCGCAGCTAAATCAGAATGAACTACATTTGAGTTACTAAGAAACTCCATACCGCGGGCTATATCAATACACCATTGGACAATTTGATATATATCTAAGTTTGAATCCTCCGACAATAACCTTTCATCATTCAAGTAATTGGATTATATCCTAAAATTACGATTAATTAGCATATCTATGTTTGAAAACTTGTCCATATAACTCACATGTCATTGGACCTCGTTTTTGAGACGTTGTCACACATAAGTTTCCCTTTGTTCACAAGGTTGTTATATGAATGTCTATGTTTAATCAAATATGATTCCAAAGATCCTTCCGAGCAATATTCCATTACTACCAATATTTCTCCTAAATAATTAATAGTCGCGGTTTACAAATATTAAATGCGGTTTGCATTCTGGTTTTTATTCTTTATTACCTTGTCGTATATTCTCCGTACAACATCCAATTAATTGCGCAATATTTATATGTGAGCCCAAATGAATCATAACTTTTACTTCTTTTAGCAGGGAACGCAAACCATGTAAGCCGGAAGATGGGTTGATCGTTTTAATTGCTACAGGAATCTTACTTGCTTTACCATCAAAGGTTGTTGAACTTTGGTCTTGTTCTTTTAATAAAATGGTTCCCATATACACAGTTCCAAACTCCCCTTTTCCTAAAGGCACTCCCGCATCTGCACAAATGTTAATGCATAACAATTATATTAATTCATATTAACTTAACCGCATAACCATTCATACCAAATTCAACCCTTGAACGTTCCACTTCATACTCCATAATGTAAGGCTTATTCTGAGCTAATAGTTCCGTTGAATATTCTGTACTGCTTCTTGTATACCTATTTGTATTTCGTCTGAAATTCATTCCATAGCCTAAAAGAAACTCTTGAACTTCCGTGTCGGGTAGTTTGTGAGGTGAATTCGACTTGCATCTCTTTTGTACAATGAATACCACAATGATGGATATTGAAATTCCAGCTATAAAAGCTAGCACAATTAGTGTAATTACAAGAGGGGGGATTTCTTTATATTTATCCAATATTTGAGGTGGCCTTGTAGAGTTTTCTAGGTGTGGTTTTGGTTCGTCATGAAAAGATGGGCCAGGTAGGGCTTCTGATCTTGAACAGCTTTTAATTGAACTGGCACGACCGTCGAAATTTATGATGGATAAGTCACTTGTGGATTCAGTTACAATTTGTGTGTCGCCCGAACAGTTACTTAGGTCAAATAACTGGATGCATGTGTTATTACCCAACCTTATGGATTCCAGTTTACCATGCCATTTTGATGGAAAATTGGTACATGCCTTTGTGGAAACATTTAACTTGTAATATTTACCACCATAGTTAATGGCCTGAAAGAGAATGACTTGATTTTGCAATGGTAGCGTTAAGTTAGATGAGGAAGCGCATTTCCAACTGCAATGGCTAATTGCTTTTGCCATTGGAAAATGCCACTTTTTTGTACAGTTGTGAAATGGAGTGTTAGGTCGTAATTCTATAGTGTCCGTAAAAGCACTAAGGAATGCCTTGCAATCTATACTATTGTACATTTGAACACAGTGACCGTTTGTTTTAATTGACATGGTTTGATTGACAAATTCTTCAGGTATTTTGGTACAACCATTTAGAATTATTACACGATGGCGTCCTAAAAAGAATTATTTGTAAAGCCCTTTTAAAACGGGAAAACATAATCATGTTTGAATTTTTTATAAAATAAATGTTACCTTTAAAATCCTGGCGATTGTAAATTTGAACTTCAACTTTGTCGTTGAAAGTTCTGCCGGTAACATTTGTCGAACATGAATCGGGACAGGGACCAACTGACACAGTTCTTTCATTGAAGCTCCACTCGGAAAGCTTATTGTGAGACGGAGAGCGTGGTAATATTTCGACAGAATTTCCCAAACAATTTTGATCGTCGTATAGACGAGAGCAGTAACCGTTGGTGTTGAGCGATGACACTCTGCCTACGATTTGATTGGGCAAATTTGAACAAGTGGAAATATTAACTGATACACTAAAACCTGAAAGTAAAAATAAGATATTAGGTTTTTTAAGGTAAAATTCCTTTGAGCAGTCGAAGTTAACTTATTCTTTTAATGTTTACCCCGAAATTCGTCTTCAACGAAAAGTGAAATTGTTTGCGCATTGCATGTACGTAAGTAGGAAATTAAAACAAGTAAATTTACAATAGTTGAAAAATATTCCATCTTCGAAATCTAAGAAATCTGTTCCCGACTATTGCACTGCTTGGCTTGTGTTTTGTGAAAGTTAATTAATTTCTATCTTACTTAATTAAAGAATATTGATACACACTGTAAATAATTTACCTTATCTTAAACACAATTGTCAAAGTAATGACAACTGTGGCACGATAGCTTCAGTTTTTCCAAGAAATTATAAGTTCATTTTGTGGGATGATTAAACCTAATTCAATAGACATAATGATTAAAGAACTGAATTATAAGTTTAAATTATCGCGTCAGTCACAAAACAAACCACAAAAATAGGAGTGTGGTTTTGGGTCGACTGAAACCATAATTTGCTGTGAACATTTGAATTATCCTTAAAAGAGTTCAGTACGTAACTTGGTAAGCTCAGTTTGTAAATTTGCTTTAGGTTGCTACAATTCTTTCTAAATAAATTTATAGCATTCGTTCGAACAAAATATTAACGATTATCAAATTTTCAAATGTCAAATTTTAATTAACTCATTTTTAAGTTTAAAGAGTGTAGTGATTTTTATGCTGAACTATTCATAAGTTTTTTAGAATCAATTGGCATGGAAAGTTTGTGCGTTTTCAAATATTTATAACATTTTATTTGTTTGGTCATGTTTAACATTGAAATTTATCTATGAGCAAGTATTGTTTTTAAACCAAGTAGTTACCACCAAGTTGTTTTGCAATCTTTAAAAATTGCAAATAATTAACTTTTAAAATACAATATTTTGTACCGTTCTGCTTAAACTAACCTTAAAATACTTAAATACCACCCTATTTTTATGCCAACTGTATGTTATTTTTTCTTTCAACAATAAACATCACTAATTAGGCCACCAAATAACCACACCGTAAAAATTACTAAATATATTTCCTCACATGGCTGGCTTTATCATACCACCATCGTAATTATTCTTTAAATTATCCACCTGATGTTCCACATGGTTACTATTTTGTAAATCATCTTCGAACTTCCTTATTTTTGAGACATAAATATTTTGTTACAAATGTATTCCGCCATTCCCAGTTACATTGCTCAACCTTCTAATGAATGATTTATTTAGCTGCAATTCCCCAAACGAAAAACCTGCACCTAGTTCAATTATAAGTTTTTTTATACAACATATGCATCTGTCTTCCCTTGTCTAATTAATTCCGATCCAGTCTCTTGTGATTCCAACTCGGATCTATGAGTTTAGATATAAGGTACTTTGAAAGTAGTGTCTTTAATTAAAGTAAACATTTAAGTTTTCCATGCCCATCTCTGCTTAGTAGGATTCGAAGATAACTTTTTCATAGCTAGCAATTTCACATCTTGTTTCCTCAAAAACATCCGTTTCAATTTCGTCCAAGTTAGCTGTTTTATCCCAGATGTAATTTTTCTAAGAAAACTAAGTATTTTCCAACAAATAGAAAATGTTATAATGCTTAATTGGCTGTCAAAAAATGCAAATGTAATAAATGATATAATGAGACCAAACAATGGTATCAGACATAACACATAAATTTGCTTGCCACTTCAGTCGTAGTAACATTGCTCATCAGATGTATTTCTTTTATCTCATCCGCTCTTGCATTTACCATAAATATCCACTTAAAGTACATTTGCCACCATTCTTGTATGCCACATTGAAAGTAAAACTTCGATTTAAGCATAAGGTTCTTAGGAAAAATACCCCAAAATTTATATCCCAATAAAAGCTCACTAATGATATCTTTCCCAAAAAATACTGCATTGCCTCTAACATGCATTTTGCTATAAAGTCTAATTGCATTATCATCTGATAGAATAACAGCAGCTTTCTTACATTTTTCAATGTCAGCTTCCCACGCATCTTTGACGTTCTCTTGATTTATTAATGTTTGATTTGGGGGAAGAAACATTTCAGAATTACTAAGATACTTCCACATTTTACTTGATACATCATATTTTAATGCTTTGAACCTTTTCCAGTGAAAAAGCGGCCAACTTTTTAAAATTTCTATAAACAATTCCGAAATAATTGGAAATGCTTCATGACGACTTTCCTGTTTATAATCCATATTCCAACCCAAGTCGTTTTGCAAAAGGTCTGCAAAAAATTTAGGTAAGTGATGGGGTCTCACATGAATTTTAAATTTATTAGTTATCAAGCTTTCAAATGTATCAAACGGAACCAAGGTGGTATCCAGTGTTAGTCTTGTGATATTATCCCCTTTGTACTCGTTTCCCAAAGCAAGAAAAGATAAGGGAACGAAAGCAAAGCAAATATGAAATGCTCTCGAGTTTCTAAGTACTTTATTCTGGAATGCACCCGAAGACTGATCTAGCATTGCAGCAATTAAATCAAAGCATGCTGTTCCACTTGTATATTTTTGATGACGTTGTATCTTAGTCTTCAGCTTATGTATGGCATTCAAAAGGACTGATACAAATAGTATGAAAATAATCAGTAGTAACCACGTCGGTAGATCAAATGCAACTATTAATTCCTTTAGTTGATGTATCCAGTGGTTTTTTCTTTGTGACAACTTATAAATCGGAACTGCCTCTTTCGAAATATTAGTCCAAGCTCCTCAGACATTGCTGCATGTTCTCCTTGAATTACTTGGATTGCTGGTCGAAGCCGTGGATGATATTTTACATACTTATTTTTAGAACAAGCGTTTATCTTGATACTCTTCCACTTTTCCATTTTCACGTCTTAGTCTCCTCGAAATTTTATTGTTGAATTTTGAGGAAGTAAATTTGTAATTACATGTACATCTAAATAGAATGGCATGATTCCAGCTTCATTTGAAGTAAACTTACTAATGTACTTAAATACAGATTCTCTTGTGGTCTTTTCTTTCCCATTTAAATAACCATGTTGTGGAATATAATGAAGTAGCATGACGTCAAATCCATATGGATTAGAAGTTTGAAGTTGTTTAGTTTTAACATATCTGTCAAATTCCGTTTCGCTAACAGGAGCATCAATTGTACGTAAATAGACTATTTGGAATGGATCACAAGGGTTACAATATTGACAATATCCGTAAAGATTTTTACGATTTGGTAGAACTTCCAAAATTAGTGTAGTTTCCGAAAATCTAACTAGACCTGGAGTACCAAGTACAGTGGATATCAATTCATTTTTATACCTGCTTTTATCGAGACATATGAAATCCTCAGTTTTGTGACAAATTAGTAAAGAATACTTTGTCACTGTATTAAGGTAATCTAGTTTCCACGTTTGTTCAACAGCTAAGTTAAGGAATACATCGATCCAAAAAGGATCCTTTAGTATCCGTCCAAGTGAATCGGTATTTAAATAGGCTGATGAATCGCTTTTAGAATTTGGTGGATGAAGGTATACATTTAATTCACTATTTGTGTTTTTCATTTGTAACTGAAATTCATCCCTTAAAGTAAAAGCAATATACTTTCTGCTTGATTTCATGTCTAGCGATATTGTTTGATTCTTTGAAGATCCTGTAGCCTTTTGTGAGCTCCATTCGTAAGGATATATTGGCAAATCGTTTTTGAACGAAAAATATCGTAGCAGAATAACTGGCTGAATCAAAACTTCAAAGTTGATATTTAACCCATTAAAATTGATAATACGAATAATGCAATAGGAGAAAAGGTTTACGATGCCTACATTTTCAGTATCGTATCTTAGATTAGCGCTTGATATTTGAAACAAATAAAGGGATAAAATAACCAGAAAAAAGTATAATCTAAACTTATACCCAATGGAGCATGTGGTTTCCATAGTAATGCTTGGGTATTTAATATGAACTCCTAAAGTCAACGTTAAAGTTTTTCCCCCAATTTTAATATTTTATACAAATCATCAGTTTGTTTTACGTTAAGGTAAAACGAATACAGTTTATGTTTATTTTAATTGTTCTTCGCAGGATATTTTAGGGTTTAAAACTTTAGATTTTAAATAAAATAAACATGTTTTTAAGATTTGGGTTTAAAAGATGATCTTTTTCGTATATAAATTGAACTACGCGAGACTGCTATGCGGAAATAAACGGAATATTTGCAGTCTTTAGACAAAACCTATAAGTTTTCCAGTTACGTGCAATAATTAGTTATTGATTATTGGTGTTATAACTAAATGTAGTTATACACCTCATGTTTGCAAGATATGTAACCGGCCACGTGTCACATCGCTATTACGTATTGCAATAAGGAAATATAAAACTAGGCGTGGCTGTTTACTGATAAAGAGAATGCTATGCAGGAATATTGGAGATTTTTTGTCTTTAGCTAAAGCTTATTCATATAATTTTTAGTTACGTGCAATAATTAGTTATTGATTATTAGTGTTATAACTTCTAACTAAATGTAGTTATGAACTTCATGTTTTGTAAGATATGTAAGCTGCCACGTGTATCTATTTCGCATTGCTAAAAATAAATAAAAAACTAGGCGTGGCTGTTCCCGTATCATTTTTTCTAACCACGGTTCGGGACATAACGCTCTAAAAAGGCAAATCATAGAAAATTCTTCGATTCTCCAATGACCAATGATATTTTGTCTTGCAGGTTTGGCACAATTTCTCCACACAATGCATTTTAATTCATCGGAACTTCAGAGATGTTATAGTGTATTGATGACAATGATGATGATTTTGATCAACGTCTGATATAAATTTACAAGTTATACATTTTCCGAAAATTTCTTTGTTTTAAATCGAATCATTCTTTTAGTTCATTTACTTAATTTCCACATTTGCTTACAAGAGTACTGACCATATATGATAAACAAAGATTTAAACTAAAATAATGTATTTTCGTATACAGTTCTTAGACCGTTCATATTTAGCATGTTGTGTAAATGTATTCAATGGCAAATCTATTAAACTTAGGTACTACTCATTCATTTTTATCTAGGTAGCCTATTCTCATGCAAGCACATTTATCCCTCAATTGTAGAATCATATACAAGTTACATAACATGAATTAAAGTTTACAATTAGTACCCGAACACTCAAACATAAAGCGATACCACTATTTCAATTGTTCATTTGTAAAAATTCATTGTAGCACTCAGCGCTATATTACACTCGAATAAAAAAGCTATGCTCTACATGCTCAGCTACCAAGCAATCTTGCTCACCCTTGAGGAACTACTCACAAATATAACTTTCACATCACTTGGTTTAAAAAGTAGCAATTCCAATTTTAGTAGTAACAGCTTAAATCCATATGTAACTGTATTTTTATGACTAATAGAAACGATTTTTTTCTTTAAAAAAGAGAATACCAGTTTACTTATACTGCTATCAATCAAGATAAATATAATAATTGAGAACATTAAGCCTAGAGACGGTATTAAGCAAAGCGCATAAACTTGACTGCGACTGTGGTTTGCATTGGACAATGTACTATTCGTTCCCTCAATTTCTTCTGTAGTTGCTTTAACCTTAAACGACCATTTAAAATAGCTTTCCCACCATGATTGAATACCACTTTGAAAATAATATTTAGATCTTAACAGAATATTTGTTGGAAAATATCCCCAATATTTATATCCTAGCAAGTTTTCAAGAATGATATCCTTACCAAAGTGAACCGGCTTATTTCTCGAATTTAAACGGTTAAAAGTAGTAATGGCCGCATCCTGAGATAAAATAATTGCTGCCCTGTAGCATTTTTCCATTGCTGTTTCCCATTTTTGGCTAATACCGCTCTCATCAGAACTAAGATTTTTCGGCAGTGCCATTTCAGATTTATTTAGATAATTCCAATGTGTCTTTGAAATTTTGTGTCTTAGATCTTTTAATCTTCTCCATTCATGAAGTGGCCATCTCATCATTGTATCATATATCAATTCCGATACATATGGAAAAGCTTCGTGGTTACTCTCATGTATATAGTCAGTCTTCAATTGTAAAATATCTTTTACAAAAGAATACGAAAATGAGGATAGATGAATTGCACGAACGTAAATTTTAAACCCGTTTTCTGTCAAACTGTCAAATGTATCGAAATGTGTCAAGGGTGCGTCTAGGGTCAATCTTGTAATATTATCTCCTTTGTACTCGTTCCCTAAAGCGAGAAAGGCAAAAGGAATAAATGCAAAGCATATTCGACATGATGGCTTATTTCGAAAAACACGGTTTTGAAATATGCTACATGATTGATCCACCATAGCTGCGAAAAATTCAAAACAAGTTGTTCCACCCGAACAAATAAACCTCTCTTTTGCATTGTTCATTGTATAGGAAATATATTTAAGTATAAGTGTTACGATAAAAATGTTAATTATGATTAGAAACCAAGTTGGAATATCAAACACAGCTACAAGACCCTTTAGCTGATGAATCCAATGGTCTTGTTCTCCATGACAGCTTACAAATCGATATTGTCTCTTTTGAAAAACTAGCCCTATTTCTTGGAACGTAGCTAAATTATATCCTTGGATTCTGTGAATACCTGGTCGTAGCTTTGGATGATAGCCAATATACTTGGATGATGAGTCCTGGCAAATGTCAATTGCCAAGTTTTTCCATCCAAGCATTTTTCTGTCGTAATCTCGACGAAAATGAATTGTAGAATTTGATGGGAGTAAGTTCGAAATGGCGTGTATATCTACCAAATAAGGTATTAAAACTGAATTTACCAGAGGAGATTTACTAACTTGTTGAAGAACAGCTTCTCTTGTTCTTTTGGACTTTTGCTTTAAAACGCGATATTCTGGAAGGTACTTTTGTATTACGATGTCGAATACATGGGGAATTCCAGCTAAATGAGCACTTAAAGCTAATAAATTTTCTAAAGTTGGGATAATATTTGTTGGAACCAACTTGAATTTAAATGGACTACATGGATCACAATACAGACACATTATGGCCAACTTGTTTCTGGGCGAAGTAACTTCATAAATTAGAAGAGTTTCAGATTTCTGAGTTAAAGCGGGATGTCCAATAACAGCTGAAATCCATGTTGCCTTTCGTTCGTCACTAGAACAGATTGAGTGTTCATTTCTGTAACAAATCAGCAATGAAAATTTTGGAGTTGAACTTTGATAGTCAAATCTCCACGAATCAGATGGATCTGAGAAATACTTTAAGTACACTCGTGTCCAAAATGGATCTTTTATCACAGTTCCAAAGTCGTGATGGTCTTTTGCATAAAGTGAGGGCTTTGCTTTTTCGTTGTCGGGATGTAAGTAAATGTTGGCCAGACAATTCATGTTTTTATTTGACAAACGGAATTTTTCAGTATAAATTTGGTCCAAATATTTTTCAATCTTTTTATGGCCAAATAACGTTATTAAATTGTGAAACGCTGACGAATCTGATAGAGGCTTGTTCTTCACATCAGTGGTATTTTTAGGCAAAGATGAGATCCATTCATATGGAAATATAATAAATTCATCTGCTAGTGAAAAATAACGCAAAATAATTATCGGCTGCTTTAAAATTTTGAAGTCGATATTTAATCCATTAAAATTTATCAAGGTAGTGGTGCATTTGGTGAAAGTATTTAAAATCTCAATATTTGTTGCATTGTCGTGTTGTGTATTTGAAGTGAAAGCAGAGGTAGAGTCAACTTTAATATATGTCAATAGAAAATAAAGGAAACGCATAACTAATTTTAAATTTTGATCAACTTTAAATGTTGAAAACTTCATTTTCAGGGTATTGGAATATGTATAAAAATTAAATACAGAATTGATTCTGAGGGATATCTTATTGTAGAATATGCTGGGTGGAGTCTTTTTATATCAAATCCACAAGAGATTCTAAAACATTCTTTTTTGTCTTTTAAGCATTTAATTAAAGCGTTTACTTTACAAGAGAGGAATAATGTATTTTTTTCTCTGGTACGTAAGTTAACAAAACTTTCGAATAAAAAGAAAAGGTAAAATAAATAGTTTTCGTTCGATTTTTTAGAATTAATTGCGAGATTCTTAACAATAGGCTGTATTTGTATCTGTGTTTGATTTTCTCTTTGGCATATGGTCTGCTGCAATAGCTCCGGAAAACATCCCTGTAAAGCTGACGAGAGAGAAATGAGCCTTAACTCTATTTCCGCATTCTTTTCGATCAACGCTAGGATATTTCTGGTCGATATGCTATCCAGACTTATGAAAATAATTTAAACATTATCGATTTTTAACTTGTAATCATATTGGTTTTTTACGTAAAGCTTCCTGAACATTTGCCTAATACACAATAACGAGAACATGTGCATATCGATTCGATTATATATGATCTATAAAACATAATGGTTACGTAGACAACATAACAGCCAGAAAAGATATATAAATGTAATTTCGGATTTCAACAATAGTTTATTTAATAATTTTTATTTGATTTTATTTTATCTTTTATTTGAATTATTTATAAGTTATTTATAATGAATACACAAGGATATTAATGCCTACTCTGTTTCAGGTGCAAAGTAGATTTTCGGGAAAGCTTTAAACAATTGTTTCACATTTAGTAACTATGTAATTTGATTTAACAAACAATGACAGCAAAGAAATGCTACTTAACTTTAAAATTTGTGAAAGAGGAAAATATTTTAAATCTCAAATCTTGTGAATTTTAAGAAGGGTAAACAAATATTCATTTTTCTGATGAATACGTGACGAATGTTGTCGCGATTCTGAATTCCTTTTTTTAATTTGCTGACAAATATTGGATTCCAGTACACTGCAAAATCGATTGATTGTGTTAAGTGTTCTGTCTGTTCAAATAGAAGATCAAAAGTTTATGAGAAACAGTCAAAACGTTACTAAAAAGAGGTAAAAATATATACAACACATATCTTTGTTGATGCTGGGATTTTTTTTCGTTTGTACAATAGGTTGGATAAGCCAAATGCTTTGTTCCCTAATTGCTATTTGATGTGCTGTAATTTTTTTGAAATTAAATATTTAGTTTAATAAATGAAAAAGTTTTTCTAAATAACTGTCCGAAACGAACACGAATATTAGTGACGTAGAAATTTCTTACCAAATCGAACGATATTTGCTTTCGGTAACATTGTGCAGTAGGTTTTATTTATTCGAAGAACAGTTTTAAAACAAAACGTACATTTCTGCAAAAAACTAGTATATTTTTAAACTCTTGAGAAAGTGATTTAAAGGAATAATATACTTTTATAGTGCTAATTTGTTAAATAAATGATACATAACCAATTTGGAAAGAGAATTAATCGATTCCCAATAACAAAAAAATTATTTTGTCGTTTAAATAGATGTGTCCACATACATACTGAAAATGGGGCATTACAAAACAACTTGCATAAGACGGATGCATGTCAAAAAGAAGTAAATAAGCTGTTTGTTTACTTGATTAATAATGTATTAGGTATTGGCTACTTAGCTTAATAATATGGAGTCCTGCCTTCATCATAATTACTGATTTATGTAAACTAGTGGAAATTAAAATTTTAGACTTGTATTACTATTTGATAATATTTCCGACGACAAAATTAAATATTTTATTCCAGAGGACGTCTGCAAATAGCCTTCATTTTGGTTTATTGAAAAGTTCGCGTCAAAATAAAACCTGCAAAATAAATAATCAATTCTATATTTTTTGACAAAGTTGCAAGCCATTTACCATATCATATTAGTTATTTTTTATAGAATTCTATTGTTGCATTGCTTACCAGAAAAATAAAAAAACAGTGCAATGTAATAAACGCAAATTTCCCAAAAGATCCACGCAAATGTCATCAAACAAAACAGTTCGGGAGGAGCGGCTTGAATAATTTTTTAGGATGGCCTTCAGTAGAATGACCACACAGAAGAATTATTTTCCCAGCCAGTTCTTCCAGTTTCTCTGACATAGCCAAGGTGATACTTTAAATAAGATACAAACAAACAAAAAGCCAATTTGACATAAAAACTTGGTGATTTGCTTTCACTTTTTGGATACATATGTTTTTGTTCATAATAAAAGCGTTTGATGATTAATTGACTAAAACAAGCAACAAAAATTGCTTACCATATACATTAAGATAACCATAAAGGTCGTACCAATGATTGCAAGAGTAAACCCAAATAATAAAGCGAAACAAATTTGGTTCATTTGGCTTAAGTTGTTATGTAAAGGAACATCAATTGGCTGCAATGGACTGATTTGGGGTTGGATCACTTGATTGGGTCGACTGGAAGTTTCCATTTGGAATATTGTGTAGCTTTAAGTATCTGTCTTTAGAAAAGAAAGAAATTCTAATAAAGTGCTGTCATTTCATCTGGTGTTGAGTGTATTAAAAATTATTAAAATCTGAATAACATGAGTAATGCGACTTTCTCCATAACAAAACATACCAACCAAGCAAACGGTCTCTTTGATTTAGGACATTTTAGCACGTTCACTCAAACTGAGTTTACCCATGTTTTATGCGAACAGAAATTGTGTTGGTCAGCCTGTTTCCTGGATTCCGCAACAAGTGCTAATATTCGAGTCTACTTTTTATATTCTGATTTATCCCTGACAAGGTTGGCATCACATCAAAAAAAATCTAGACCGTCAAGGGAAAAGCTGCAAAAGCAATAAATGGGTTCACAAACAAACCTAATTATCTTCCTTAATTCTCGTATTCTACTGTTTGGTTTGTCATTACCATCATTTGTTTTACGATATGAATTTTGTGGCTACAATATGCATGCTAATATGAAAAGAAAGCTTGAGAGGTAACGTCACCTGTATATGCAAACCAGGCATGCATCCAACATGTAAAACTTTGAGTTTAAGAGTTTACTTTGTTTTCTAATAAATAATTACATGTATTTGTATACCACCCTTTATATGTATAAAGCAGATTATAGGCGAGTCAGAGTAATATTTTTTTTTTAATATGTTTACCTTAACTGTTGCTGTTCTGGAGGTTGTCTGCAATTTGGTACGACTGTGTGTTCCAGACTTGCTAATTTAGGTGCTGTAAAATAATTGTGAATAAAAACA
Source organism: Entomobrya nicoleti (assembly GCA_034695465.1). Classification (NCBI taxonomy): domain Eukaryota; kingdom Metazoa; phylum Arthropoda; class Collembola; order Entomobryomorpha; family Entomobryidae; genus Entomobrya; species Entomobrya nicoleti. Next base: position 15,422 of record JAQFZG010000710.1, read on the forward strand.
GTTCTTTAATAAATGGAATGTCTTTACTCATCGACTGACCGAAGCATTAAAATTTAAAATAAAATAGAATCTCATACCAGTAATATTAAAATAATCCCGAGCATCAGAAGAAACACAGTGACAAACGCAACGATAATAATTAACATTCTAACTTCTTGTTCGTCTTATGAGACCATTGCAATTGGTTGTACGGGATAGTTTGGTAGCTGTACAGTACTGCTGTGTGGATGAACTTGATAATCAAATCGAATAAAAGTAGCTATTGGTAACATTGGGCTGCATGTTTTATTTATCCTAAAAAAATAAAGTAAAAGGGTTGTTTTAGAAATATCGACTAAAACAGCACGCGCACTAATCTGGTCGATCCTTACCTGAAATTGATGATGCATAAAATATATTATGCTCTAAGTACTAAAATGTAGATATTTCATTAAACGTTATTCATGAAAAAATTATGCTTAGAAAATAAGATTTTTAGAATGCATACCAAAGAATAGCCCGATAATAGCCAGACTCAGAATGAAATAACCGATGAAAATGATTTGAAAGAAAATAGCTTCCAGCTCGTCTTGGGTATTTGGTGGGTTAGCCGCTATGGGTGAGATCACAATTATTCGGAGAAATACCTTATTTCGAAACGAATATAAAGTAGCATTTGATATCATTATGCTATTTTAGCTTAAGTAATAGATGATGAACAAATTTAGAAGAAAATACGTTTTTCGTATCTTTTATAAAGTTGTTGGCAATATTTTGCTGCTGTTGCACTTTTTTCAAATTTGACGTATTTTGTAAAGACATTTAATGTTTTATTCGAACATTATTTTCTTTTTAGACAAACATCACTGATATACACAATAACTCTTCACTGTGATCGACATTGTTTAATAGCCAATCAAAAAAATCCATCATTACATAATTTGCTGACAATGCTGTTATGGACCAAACGCTGTTTGTCTGGTATTTAAATATATAACAGCCAAATAACCAAGACAATCAGAACAACTGTTAGAAGAAGCAATAATTCCTTAGTTCCAAGATGCTCATTCTCATCATTTTCTGGGTCCACTTCAAATGGAACGGTCACTACTTGGTGTGTGCCTCTTTGAAGATACGAAATATGGGACAGTGATGGTTCCATGATGTAGTTTTATTTAAATATATGTAGTATAAATTGGCAAATGAAAAAAAAATTCATTTAAAAAGTCAAACAATATCTATGTCGAGATTTCTTTCAAAGTTCTTACTTTATCTTCGTCTAAAACAAGACTGGAAGAATAACAAGCTTTTTACAGTATAAAACTGTGGATTCAGACTACGCTATTTCTTGTAATGTCCAAGCTAGAATTGTGCTTCTGTTAATATGTATGTCTAATCCTCTTGTATGTCTTTTCATGGCTGATGAACAACACCTGGTTTTCAATTAACTTTTGTCAAAATATTTACTTATAATAATTTCCTTTGTAAATCACATAGCACAGTTCTTTCTCGGCCCAACAAGTGTGGTGGTTTTTTTCCAGGAAATTGCACAACTGTGGGTTTTTCTATGTAAAATATAAGCCAGTGCAATAAAACAGATACAACTCAAGTTTTTGCAGGTGAAAATATAGGATATAAAGTTTCCTGTATTTCGCAATATCCACTAATTTTCAATTGTATGATCTTTAAAATGCAAAATGACTATGTGGATGTTTCACAGATGAGTATCACCAAGCAAGTGTTGATGATATGTCATTATCTTGTAATAATTTATCAATTATAACATTTATCTAAATACGTATGTATATACAGAAATATACACAAAATATATCATTATGCTGTTATATATCGTTTACATGGTTTTTGTTAAATCAATTTGAAATAAAATCGTAAAATCGTTTTGGTTCTTCAAAATCTAAAAATTATGGTTGTAGATAGAATTATGTTGATTTTAAAGTGACATATTTTTCCTGTGTATATCACTGATAAACGCAATTACTATTCACTGTAATCAACACTATTTAATAACAAGTCAAACCCAACTACATAAATGCAGCCAAATAACCACCACAACTAGAACAACCATTAGAAGTGATAATATTCAAAAAAAGTCAAACAATTTGTAACATGAATCAAGAGATTTGTTTCAAAGATCTAATTTGATCTTTGACTAAAACACGACTGAAAGCATGACAAGCTTTTTTATAAGATAAAACAAATTTGTGAAGATAGACATGTTTATTTTCTATTTTGTTCATGTAATTTTTTCATGCTCTATGTATATTTCTCGTGGCTTTTCCTCTCTTGTGTTTTTTCACGCCTGCTATTGAACATTACCTGATTCTCAATTTATTTCTTTTCAGCTACCATGCACCTGTTAATCACAAAACGTAGTTTTATCCCTTGCTAATGAGTGTTTTTTTCAGGAAATTACACAAATTTGGATGGCACTATGTAAACCATAGGGCAGCTCAATGGAACAGAATTTACTCAAGTATGTACATGCAAGTTCTGTCTGGTGAACGTACTGGTCAGTCTGTTTCCTGTATTCCGCACTACATACTCATTTTTTAACTTGTGGTGGTATAAATACAAAATGTATATTTGGAATTTTTACAGATAAGTTGGTAATGACTTGACAAGATCTAGTTACTAAAAAATTAATCGAGTGATAATAAATAACGTGACTTATTTTGTAATAAATCTATATATTCGTGTGAATGAGTAAGTACAGAAGTGCGGAGATGCTACTAAAATGCCTGTATCAAACAGTTTTACATACAATTTTTGATGAAACGATACTTCTGGCTTGCTTGACAAGTATAAATGGCCTACATGTGTGGATTGTTCAACAACTTGTTGAATACTTTTCTTTGAACAGTAAAAATTGAAGGCTTATTAAAACTCCAAATGTAATAAAGTATTGATACCTTAGTTTGCAGAAAGCTTATGGGGTACATAATGAAAAGGATGTATAAAAGCTCATTACTCGTTTTTTTTGATGTTACTGTTTTATTGCTAATAATTTTTGTAGTTAGGATTTAGCAAACACTGGAGGAAAAATAAATGCATACTAAATTACAAAATTATATTTTAATGCAATAATCTCACCTGAAATACTCACCCGAAGTAAACCAAACCAAACAATTATAGAGCAACGATTTTTTCTAAGTTCTCTTTTGGTTTTAGAATTGGGAATCTGAGAAGAAACCATGGAGAAGAGCTATTCTCCCAATCAGTTCTTCCTGTTGTTTTTACATAGAAAAGGTGTAACTATAAAAAATATTAATCAAATAAACAAGGTGTAAAAATTAATGGATGTTTAGTGATTAGATTTCACTTTTTTAGGTTTGAGAATTACTATTTTGTCTTTGTTGTTGGGAAAGAATGCTTTTTTAAATTGATTGACTAAAAACTCCCGACAATTATGTAATCTTACCAGATATGTCAAAATAATCACGTAAGCAAAAAATAATAGTGCGATAGAGAAGAAGAAGATGAAACAACTACAAAAACGTTTCATTTGGTGCACGATATTTGTTGGCACGACGGCAACCGGCTGTACCGGATCGGCTTGTTGCTCCATTTCTATGATGGGGTAGAATGAAACGTTATTAAAATAGAACGATAAAGTTATTGAAGAAACGACATTGCTGTAAAATTTGATTCCATAGTGTTGTACATTAAAATGTAACGGAATGTTTACAAACTAATTTTCAACAATATATTTTTTTTGAAGTACACAAAAAACACGATATAATATATAGTTTTTTTTATTGTTTCGTGGAGAAAGCTGGAGAAACATCAACTTATAGCTCAAGATTTGGTCTCACTTTGTCAATCGTGTTATTAGCCAAAAATCTTCACAATATCTCATTGGCTATGTCACTGCAGGTCACTGATTAAGAAAAATTATTCCACAAAAAAGGACTTAAGTACATTGAATGTACCATACATTTTTGATACAAAACAAAATATTTGGCACAAGATTTTTCAATGCTTTTTCCTCAACTTTGTCTGAAAAGAGACTGAAAGCACCAGCACAACGACTATGTATAAAATCACACATTTTTTGCGGTTTTCTTTTTTGAACCAACCTGATGATAAACATTGAGTGATTTAACGCAGTAATACGAATATACGCCATATGCTAAAAAATTAAGTAAACCCTTGCAAAAAATATATACCCATCCAGACAGTATGTTAGTAATTAAATTAGACAATTATGTAGTCTTGCAAATTTTAAGGTGCGAAATTGTTGGAAATCCTTTTCCGGTAGTGTAAAATCCCTAGTTTTTTGAGTAGATGAGTTTTTTATTAGATTTATAGTTTGTTCTTATAATATAGTAACCACTATGTCTTTTAGTATTTTATAATATAAGAAATGGCTTGACGTCCAAGAGAAGTCGTCTCCTTAATTTCGGTGAATCAAATTACTGGGATGCCATTAATATGATATGTTTTTCAAGTTAAGTTTTTTTGTGACCAGTATATGGAGGTGTAAAGTGAAAGTTTAAGAATAAAATTGCATACCAAAACCAAAATGATAGAGCAAAGAGATAGTTGCACTTACTAATGCAGAACTAGTATACATCGAAATGGTAATGCTTGACGTAGAAGAGCTTGTTTATCTCCTTCATAATATAAATAGCAGTAAATATATAAATACATATGTATGTGCGTATTCATTAAGCATAATGGGAGAATGTGTGCTTTACTCAAATACAGTTTCGTATTTTCTTACTACTCGAAATTAAATTACTGACTTGTCAATATCTGTGTAAATGATATTTACTAGTTTGCGTATTGAAAATACTAAGGAACAAGTCATCATTCACTTCTTCCATTGTTCATTAACCTACAAAAACAAATATGAGAACATATTTTTTGATGCTGATCTTTATTTGTTAAGTCATCATTAATTAATTAAACATTTTACTGATATTACTAAAAAATCAATTGATTTTTTTTACTGAATTTCAAATCCGACACAAATCGGGCTCTATTTTCATATCTACCTACAGACTAATATTTTTCAATATTTTCTAAATATTTATCCATGTGGAATGCATACAAATACTACGCATTGTTCCTATAAGAAGACAATCTACTACAAAAATATTATTGCTAATTTTTAAAAGAATAAAGACAAACATTTTAGGAAAGTCTACAAAATTTCATCACACTAACTCAATCACAAAATTAAAAAGGTTTCACCATAGTTATATTTGTAAAGTAAAGAGTGCTTGAAAAACAATTTAACATGGAATTGCATATTATTCTGGCTATTTTACAGCGTTGTAATAATTCTACATAAATACAAACTGTCTAACTCCAAATGATATAAGACAACAATTTCCAACCTTTAAAGTCTAAAATTACTTTCTCTAATGACCGAAAAAAATATATAAACATATTATATGACATTCATGAACAGGCTCATTAAATTTCATCATTAATTACATTCTGTCGTCCATGGATATATATATTCTCCCTTTCTCTACCAATGCTTAAATTAATATCTCGTGCTACAAATATTTTTTCCCACTCTCCGAAAACAAATATACAACTATCTTATTACTTATATTATTACGTATGAGTAAATTACAAAATCCAGCAACCCAAAAAAGATGTTCATTAATCTAAAAATCATTAGAATTTTTTTAATTACAAAAATTGAAATGCTTCGTAGCAAATTGAATATATTTGCCACAAAGATATGGAACATTTTGATCATTCGATGTTACAGATTGGATAGTTTGACTGACACCAGACAATTGTACAAATTACTCTAAGAGTAATTCAGAAATGCATATGAGTACACACACAACAACAAGTCGCAGATTTTAGGGGTATTCTAACATTCTGCACATTCTTTGCAACTTTACAAACACAGTTTTTTCTCTCCTTTTCTTAACATTAAAATGACATCTAATTTTATTTGTACAAAGATAATTTATGTTGTTCCACCAAAATTCAAATGCAGTTTTATGAAAAAAGTTGACACGAAAGAGTTGTTTGATTGCCTTAAATCAAAACTTTTAAAACGACAGATTTAATTTTGAAAAAGATGATACTAAGAATCACTATTGTTTTACTAGGTTACTACTATCCGAAATCAACCTGCCTTTTCCTCAAGCTGAATTGACATGATGATAATAGGTCCAAGCATACAAAGCGCAAAATTATGCTATGTATTTGTATGTATGTCCCCATCATCATCATGCTTTTCCAGCTTAAGGAAAAAACTTCGGATACTACTTTTATTGTTAAAAAAGCTACCCGTTTTACTAATGACAATATGTGGTTTTAAAAATATGTAATAAATTCAATGTATTTAATAACAAATAACGGCATTCAGTCACACATTACTAACCAGATATATACAATGAAAAATTACTCCAAATCAAAATGGCAGATAAGATATATATGTTTCGCTTAACACTTTAGGCTATCTTATATATCAAACTGACACAAAAAATAACTATAGAAAACATTAATATTGTAAACATTTTATAAAAAATAGAGTGAAATAAAGAAGGAACAAAGCATTGCATATACTTTCCCTCAGCTATTAGAGCATTCTCTACAATTAAATATTACGGTTCAAGTTTAAAAATTGTCTGACATTTGGGAACAAAACTCATTCATATACTTTTAAAATGACAAATAAATGTATTATGTATTCGAACGATGACAAGTTAATCAAGTTATCAAGATGTAGAATATTTAATATTCTGAGTGAGTACTGCACAAGTCGTCTACTTTTGGCTAAAATTACAGAAAAAATATAGCCATTTTTTAATGATAATGGCTTATCAAAGAATAAAAGGTTAGAAATTACGTACCTCCTGTAGCAATGTTTTCACAAATAGATAACCAGGAAAGGTTAAAGGGTGAAGCACACAAACAATGTGCATGACAATTATAAATGTTCCTTCCACCCAGTTATGTGATTGTCTCTCTAGATCGGAAGTTATCCTAGTGGAGTTTCGTCCCTGCGCTTCATTACCACATAAATACTGCTACAAATACAAACAGAAGTTTACTACATAAAAAACGTTTAACAGGTTTTCGTAGTATTTTGACAGTGTGTATGAAATGATTGGTGTTTCAATGTTTTCACTTGTTTGAAATTTATTATAGTTGTTGGTTTACAGCTAGGAAAAAGCTTTCACTGAATGTCGCTTATTGATACTCTGAAATATTCAGGTTGATGTCAGTTCATTGCTTATGTATATATTTTTCTACAAAGCATATTAGGCCGGCATGAAAAAAACCAAAAACATTGCAAATTCATTCTTACCCTTGTCTGTTTCCAATAATGTCAGTGCAGCTCAGTAGAGCAGACGGTTGCTATTACTTTTTATGATTAGGATCTCGGTGAAAGTAGTGGCGCATCTTCTGGCCATCGCAATATTACAAATCATGTGCACTATGCATTCTTCGCAGCAAGTTGTATAAATATACAACAAGTAGCCAAACTATCATATCGAATATACAAAAATGTCTAACCACTCGATTCATACAGACTTATTCAACTTCAAAATAATCGTAATGGTAATAATAATTTTTCAAGGGATATCTTTTAAATAACGATTGAAACTAAGAAAGCTGGAGAAAATGTGCATACCGGAACTTTTGCTGGATGAACTGTTCTAACATTTAAACCTATCGCTCGGTTTCGTTTCAAGAGGAGAATGATGGGGAACTGAGTTGGGGAGAATTAATTGCATAAACTATGAAATTGCATTAATTATATTTATGAAAGTTATTAACTCAAATCAGATGTTGCACATGTTGTAATTTGATTGCAAACTGGTATTATGTTCATCTTATGCCTAAAATTACAAAAACATATTTAAATTTAGATTTAACAAGCCATCAACAATTGGACAATGGAAAATCAAACACGTTTACGATGATTTGCACTTACAATATGATTGTGTAATGGCTGCATTTGTGGATGAAAAGGATCTGGATTATCATTTTGCAATCTCGCCTCTGCCCTCCGATTTGCATTTTTTCGTAGCCACTAAAATGGAGTAAAAACGATTAAAAGATTTAGAAGTAACGAGTAAGTCATATGACAAACCGACAAACATAAATATGGCAAAGTCTATATTTTGGTGTCTTAGGTGTTAATTCGCTACTATATGAGAATAGTTTTATAGACTTTCGGAAATAAAAAAAGTTTAAATTCTTGAAATTTCTTACCCCCATTTTCCATAGTACCATCATCAAAATCAGACCAACAATAGGCAGCATCATGTTAATAGTAAGCACAATTTGATGTAGGATACTTAATGGGACTTCCGCAGTTGGCTGCACTGGGCTTAATGTTGTCTGCATCTCTTGGCTGAATGGTGGCAAAGTAGTGCTGGGTAACATATTACCGCCTTACTTAATAGTTTGCGCTAAAAATCGTTAACAAAAAAAAGTTTCTTTAAAAAATTCCTGTTTTGACTTGTTTTGATTTTTTGATTTGGTTGGATTCGATAAATGTATGTAATTAGACAAATATTTTGTCGGGACTCTGTCTTCAATTTTTTTTTGACCAAAGGTTACTTTTTTATCGAAGTTCAATATGTTATGTTATATCGACCGATTTTCGTTAAGTCGAATTTCGTACTTATAATTGCTTCATTTGATCAAATTACCTTTCTTGAAGGTCCAAAATCATGAATATAACAGATATCAAAAAAGAATACAGAATATTTACCAAAACTCGTCAAGCAATATGCAAAATCAGAAGTCAGAATTTTTGTAACTTGATAAATTGGGTAGCTAAAATGGCGGAATTTTAATTAGTTTTGTATAATCTTTAACTTTCACGAAACTGGAATGGTATGTCACTAGTAAAAGCTTTACTTTATTTTGTTCACCGTCACCACTGTTGAATCACAATTTAATAATTATCCTACAATAATTTGCTGAAGAACAACTTGAGAAGATCTTGAAGAGTGAATTGAGTATCAAGACAGAGTGACAGAGAGTTAATACTAAACAATGTAAAATAAGAAGATATCAAACGCTTAAAGATTCAAGTGAAAGTGAGCTGTTTTCCTGTTCCGTAATCACATACAAGCATGCATATATACGTATCAATATATATATATATATATATATATATATGTCCATGTCCGTATCACCAAACACATCTTCGAACTTGCTAACTTTTGTACTGATTCTGCTATTTTCATAAGAAGGCAAATTTATAGTTTATTGGTATCATAATTGTTAGGCTTGTTGTTTTTGTGAAAGTCGTTGCTTGCTTGTTGTTGGTGGTTTGGAGAACTTTCACAAAATGTATTTACAATGTGTTCCATTCGCTTATGTTTCTTGTAAGTCGTAACTTTTTGTCCTCAATTAGTTTTCTTTGACATACAACATATTCCACTTGAAATGTCAACACAAGATGAATTAAGAAAACAAAGTAAATTGTCCCAAATTATCAAGCAATGCTTTCAGTGTTAGTAAACCCTGTAAACACTTATATAGCAAAGTATCAAATAGAGAATATTTATAGCCATTTGGGAAAAAAATTGTTCACGTATAATCATAACGAAGTAGTTGAAGAAATTTGACGCTAGTATTGATTGGAGTCAATGTTGTTGCAAATACAAAGTGCCTTCGAATGATATATCACATGACATATGTATGTTTGAAGTTGTAAACTTTGACCCCGATTCCTTACCCTCTGGGGTCACCATGACCCAAAGTGTAATATGATTTGTGATCTATTCAATGAGAGCTTTTGATTGCGCTGTTCAAATGTACACATTGAATGCTTTAAAGATTCTCGAATAAATTGCATATTTCATCATAATATTACTAAATACTTTGTATTAATTTTCATTGGATTTAAACTCAGTAACCCAAACCAAATATTATATGTCAGTATTAATCAGCAATTGTGCAGCTATATTTCATTTAGAAACCTTTCCTTTCTACAGAACTCATAATAATAAATTTGACAAAATTAGAGAAAGGACGAAAATACTGAGAATTTTCAAGCATCAATATTATCCATTAATAAGACAAAGATAAGTGGGCTTTATCTCTTACATGATAACTTTCTCTTTGTGCTGCGAAAACATGGGATATTTTACAGTTTATCGAATACATCAAACAGCTATCTATACATGTTAATTAAAACTTGTCTTTATTAATGTTATCAATATTATATATAAAAGAATAAAGGGTGACAGGAAATGGAAAGGAAATTAGCTTGGCTTCAATCACAAAACCTAAGCAAACATATCAAAAACAACAAGTGGTGTAATTTATCGAAATCAAGTGGGCTTAGTTGCTTTGTTTCTTGACGTGGAAGTATGTAGGGAAACGTTTGGGATTAGTTGTCTCTCTAAAGCCTTATGTCTTTCGTCTGTAGTGGAATATCTCACAAATAAAAACTTTCTCCGCATTAATAATTAGACAACCGATTTTATTCTATGTACAACAGGCTAGTATTATGTATGTCACCTAAAACATTTCTGTACACATTTATTCATGGGCTACATTTACATTTAATTGTATTCCTTGACTATATTGACTATAATATGAGGGGAAAGCTATAGGTTATTTCGTTGTTTATTGGTCACATATCCGTATTTAAACGTCTACATCTCACTCGTTTGTTCTTGAAAGTTAACTTTTACCCCATTTATGGCTTGAAAACCTTCAATTGAAAAGATTAAGTAGAGTCAGTAAAAAGATGAGCTTTAAATTGTAGGTATGTCGAAAGTGTTATGCTTTCTTGCCCTCAACTGAACTCTCTGGCCACACCGCGTTTTCCACAGCAGCTCAAGAGTAATTTAGAAAACAATGCAAACTATACAACCAACAAACTTTCTTTCCTTCTATGTAAACTATGCTCTATCACTTTAGATGCTACGCAAATAGCAACACTCTAAAATGGTTGAGAATATAGTATTTGTCGGTGATATGTTTTCAATTTTCAACGACATTCATGTAACAACTAGCCCAGCACTGTAGTTTAAAAAGTGGAGCAAGCTGAGAAATCATTTTTGTTAAAAATTCACACACTAGCTGTCACAATAACGTAAGCCCTTAAAGTTGAGATATATGTGTGGCTTGGCATTTTGTTAAAATTGAGTGGCTACGTTTTGGTAAAACATACATCATCAAAACTTTAAACGGTGTGTATGTAAATCTACGTTTTTTTAGCTGGAAGTTGGCATTTCCAGCAAAAGTTCAACCAATTTGGTATAGATATATTATATGATTATGATAAATGGATATCAAAGTATCTTTCTCCGGTGTTATGGCTTGCCAATCTTTTTGATCCAGTTTCACGTTTTAAAACCCTCACAAAAGAGACAAGAACCAGCGTATTATGAATATAGTTTTCACTTATTGGTGCAGTTTTTATGGAATGTACGATAAATTTAAACGTAAGCCATATCATTAAAAATTAGATGAAAACGTAAAATTTGGATATATATTTATTGTTCAAATTAGTGTGCAATACATTACAAAAATAATGATTGGAGTGCTCGACATTTTCAAGGATTACAAGAAAATTATTTTAAATATCCAATATATTTTATAACAATAAAACTGACTTTACAGAATTTATATGGGTTGAGTATTATACGTATCATGTTTTAATATTGGGTGACCAAATCTCTATGCAAAAAAAATTACGCTTTTGTATAACAGATAATAAGGAGTGGAGTTAAAGTGAATCAATTTTTCTGCTGAAGATGGCTGAATAATTGAGTTGATCAAAAACATCGTAACGTCATCATCATCATCATAAAGATATAATGATTTACATAGCTTTACGTCATAACCTTCTCCGACAGAGTAGACACATTAAAACAAACACATTTTTGGTTTGCTACATTTTCAAGTATTACACACAAAATAAATATATACAAACAGGATTCGTACCAAAAAAGTTGAGTAGAATATATGTTTGCATTCGGTTCGCATTTAATTTTGGTTTGGTTTTAAAATTACGAGTGAATTTTTAACGAAACAAACAAAGAAGATTTAACAAAATAATTTACAAAAAATCTGTTCTCATTCACACAGTGTAAGTTAATAAAGTACATTTCTAATCAATAATTACTTATTAATTTTGACTATTATTTTGTTTACATGTGAAGTCTGTTAAGGTAAAATTACCTTACCACTGTTAAAATGGCATTGTGCATTTCAAAATTGAACATTTACACTTTTCTACATAATATTAAGCATCCACATTATGTAAAATCTATTTAGCATAATTTCATAATGCACCGAACTTGCATTTATAATTCTAGGTCATGGAAAAATCCAGAAAACCGAATGCATATCGCACCGTGAACCATGAATGCATTGTTCACTTCACATCGAACAGACACGTGCATAAGTAGAGCACCGCACATTGCATACCACTTGCAATCATAGCATCATGATCAATGATCACTTCTCTGCATGGTCATAGTCATGCGTATGTTCATATTCACATTACGGTACCTGTCATCTTCACAAACAAGAAACGCGGTTTACGAGATTTAGGACAAAGCTAACCTTATAAATAGGAGTGATTGAAGGATTCAAGTCAGTTGAAATTTTGAATCGTAACCGTATTTTTATTGCTAGTTTAAGTAACCGTAATTTAAGTA
>JAQFZG010000711.1:0-27985 GCA_034695465.1 Entomobrya nicoleti
GTCGTCACATGTGAACACACCAATTTAGAGCCCAACCATTGCAAAAGAGATCGAAGAAAAGTAGCTGAGAGTAATAACTAGCCATGTTGATGGGATGCCTGAGGGCTGCGCAAGGCTCAAGCTCAGCTATAATTACCTAGTTTCCTTTCACTTAAATGGATTCCTCCAGATAGATGGATAGATATATTGTGTTTGTGTGTGTGCAGGTATGTATTTTGATATATTTATGTATATTAAGCATGCATGAAGAACATCTTGGCGATGATCATGATTACCAAAGAGCTACAAATAAATCATGGCTAACCTTGTTCCGTTTATTGTTGTTATTATTATTATGGTTTATTGGTTTCAAATCCCTCAAAACTACAAAAGTCGTTTGTAGGGATTAAAAGGTTGCATGCCTTCACACACTAAAATTATCATTTCCTATTCGTCTGCATCCTGGTGCGAGCGAGACGACTTGACTTGATTTGTGATATAAATGCACTCATAATCAAGTTCTGCGGGGATGATGATAATGAACAAAGATGCTCTTATGTATACTTAAGTTAATCTCCAATGGTGATAATTTCATGTTTAAACTCATCCTCACAGCAGCATAACACCACCAAACCAATAATAAATAGAAATGACAGCAAGCCCATAAGTCAAGTCATCGTCGTTCTCATAAATAAACCAAACACTCTCTCAAGCTTATTTTTTTTATCCAGTAAACCTGACTTGATTGGAGTATTATTATTAGTCGCGAGAACGCCAAAGCCTACAAACTGCCGCGCTGTCATGCCAACAACACCAGACAACAAACAACTTATTATACTCAATAATAATCATATCTTTAACACTTTTAAAATGCAGAGGAAAAAAATGCAGTGAATAATTATTCATTCAGCTTTTGAGAGAGAAAAAATTTAATGTGTGCATATATATTTATGCCATGCATGGTGTACACACACACTGTCTACGCACCGAGGTTCCCATGAGAGAGATGGAAGTGCGTAATAATTTGACCGAGACCGAGAGAGAAGCTTGTCAAGTCAAGAAAAACAGCGCAGCGTGAGTAAAGTTATATAGCAAGTTGGTTGCGTAACAAATAATAATATTTCACTGCCCAGCATATGAAAACCAATGCCGCTGCAGTTGCTATTGAGCTGTCGCTTATGACTAAGACGACCGATGGTACAACTACAACCACCGCTGCTGCTGTTGCGTACAGGAAAAACAAAGCCTTTTTTATGCAATATCCGAACTTTACAGCGTTTGTATGAACTTTTTGAGAGATTTAATGATTTGAATAAGTAGGTATGCCTTTTTTCATGCGAACATTCAAGACTAAGAAATTTTAAACTAGTTTTTTGAAATGAAAGTTTTTTTCCTGCTTAGGCTTCTCTCCTGGTTGTAATAACGATAAATATTCACAAAAATTATTATGTTTTGTCTTGACTTTGACTCAATACGATAAAAAAATAATATTAAAAACTAAAGCAAGTTAAGTAAGTTAACTGTGAGAAATATATGAGAAATGCAACTTGTTTTACCTCCTGTTCATGTTCATGATGATTAAGTTCTCACTGGCTGTAACTCTGGCAGTCAAACTGATCGGATTTTATTGTGATTGCAAGACTGCAACTGGCTTTAAATTTTTTGTTCACCGGCGCACAACTGCTCTCCGCACTGTACTCGTAAAGGACTATACCGTCACTGGTAACACCCAAACTGAATTTAACTTGTTGTAATGGTGGTGCTCCTGGGATGTTTATATTATTTCAAATGTCAAATATTATTTATTAGTCACTTTTGACTTTGCGACCACTTTACTATTTGAGAACTGTTTATTATATCCAAAAAAAGAAGTTATCTCTCTATTTTTTCTGCTACTTTCAAAAGAAGATGAAATACAGATTGCTAGCTTGTTTGAAAAAAAAATATTGAAAATGTTTTAATAATGTTTTAATGATGAATTGTTTCTCTGGTAATGTTGTGGAGCGGTTGACAGAAGAATGGAAGATGAAGAGCAACGAACGTTTTTGCTTGCTTCCTTGAAATTTGACGAATGAATGTGCACAGGAGAAGGAAAAAAAATGTAGTAAGTAAATTTGTTTCTACTGACTCAGTCGAGTGGCTGAAGAGAGGAGACTGACTGAAAAATTATCTGAATGCTGAAACCAAACCACTTTGCTCCTTACTCTCTCTCTCTCACTCAAGACCATTTGCAATCCATTCCAATACTCACAAAATGCAAAGAAGTTGAGAATAACAAGACGTGTGAGTATATGTATACGTGATACCAGTCCTAGTCTTACACGCAGCAGCACAAATACGCATCCATCCAATTCACTAAGACCAACAACAAAAACAACATCCCCACCACCACCACTGAGACGATGAATAAGGAGAAGAAAAAGTTTAGTCAGCCAAAAAGCAAGTAAGCCTATCTGTCTATAAGACTTACACTTTTGGGATGCATATTTACTTGCAACGGTACTCGCTACTCACAGTCAGTCGTAGCCAACTCAACTCAATAGCCAGACCATTCGCTACAAAAAAAAATTAACCAACTGCTGTGTATATTCACTTTTTCCATGCCAGTCAGTCCAGAGGGCTTTTTATGGTAACTTTGAATTGAAAGATAGCAAATTACCGAGAGCGAGAGAGAGGAAGCATCGGCTTTGCATTGGCTGTGTGTGCATTACTCATACTTTTGTACCATGCATGACTGCTGCTGCTGTTGTTGTTGTGACGAAGAAGAAAGAAGAGGACTTTACGAAACGAAGATACGATATCTTTTTTTCCACCACCGTCACCAACCATCCATCCATCCATCCACCACCACCACCACCCTTAATAATGTTAGCCCTCCTGGCTTTATAAAATTATATATTTTACTTCCCCTCTCCTTCTCTCGCCCGTCTTCCTAAAAGGAAGAAGGGAGCATGCTATTCATACATACACACACATATGCACATATAGCCCAATATATATTCACATTTTCTGTGAGAGCTAGCTGAGCTGGCCAGTTTGATAATGTAGTCGTCGTCGTGTCAAATATAGCAAGAGCATTACAACAAGAGTAACAAGGAAAAAATGTGAACATTTTGCTCGGTCTATTTTATGCAGTTTTACGATTGCAAGAGAGAGAGAGAGAGGGATGATAGGATGGGTAAAAATATATTTATAAAAATATATAATAATACATATATATATATTATTGTGTTCAAACATGCATGTATGTCTTTGATATGGCAAGAATTCCATGCATTTACGGCCAGGTACATTCCATTTAGAGATATACATGTTTATTAAAGATAATATAGAGACATGTGTGTGTACTGTGTACCCAATGTACTTTTATAAGATAAGGATAAGAGCAAAATATTCTTCGTTGCATTCATTTTCTTTTTATTCCGTATCCATCCATAATGATATGATGGCAAAATGTATGAGATGAGGATGAACAGTTAGATTAGCTTCTATTTTAGCAAAGAGCATTTCAGCAGCTCTTCTTCTCGTCGTTTTGACTTTGACACATCCCAAAATCCAACATTAGCTACTTCTTCGTAAGGAGGAAAAAAAGATGATGACACGACGATAATACAAAGAAGACGTACACACTATCTGCTGCGATAATGACTATGACAAATCCAAAATCCAAGTGAGTTGTTGTGTTTATTGTAGGAGGTTTACAGCCAAGCAAGCACCACCAACAGCACAATAATAATAAGTGAAGTGACATGTTGGCTGCAACAAAGTTGTTGGGTAAAAGTGGTGCTTTTGCTGCTGCCACGAAATTGCATTACAGTTTAGATTAGATACCCATTAAATAAAAACGGTGACTCGCACCTACACTCAGATGTCATGACTAAGAAGGCAGAAGAATGATTAGTTTGATGGCTAATGATGATATGGATGGAGAGAAGTGGCAATAATCGCAGTGAAAAAAAAACACAGGAGAACAATAAAAGTTAGCATAGCAGCAGCAGTTGCAGCTATAAGAGCAAAAATCTGAGTAAGGTACAATATAAACTTTAATAATATTAATAATGGCTTAAGTCGCGTCGTTGTTATTGGTCTTGTAAAACACACAAGGCACGAACGAAACAAAAGAAAACAGTTTTTTTTTCAAAAGGGGTTGTGTGGCGTTTGGCGTGGCGCACATATTTTTTATCAGCCAAAGTAAACCAGGGGAAAACTGGTATTAATCATGAGCATCTATATCATCTCCCCTAAAAAACATATCGCATTACAACAAAGAGCTTTAGACCACGCATTCCCGATCGGTAATAATGAGAGAAGAATCAGAATCACAATTCCCCACGTATGCAACTAATCGTCATGATGATCAAAAATCACACAGCTACCAAAAAATAAATGGTAAAGTTGGACAGGTAAAAACTGACTGACTTGACTCCAATTTTGCTACTTGACTAAAAAAAAGCTTGTTTACATGTCATGCATGCATACACGATTTTTTTTCCTCTTTGAGATGCGCTTTGTAACGTAGCTGCTATTAGTTATCTCCTTTTTCATATTTTTTTAAATATTCTTTGAATAGAGTTTGGGCTCAGAGGTGAAAAGGTAATAAAACCGTTCACCCTCCCATCTAGTGTACATAAATAGCGAGTCTTTTATAATTAAAGTTTTAAATTTGCATGTAGATCGATATTACACGTATGTGTAATTAAATAAGTGCAATAACATCGTGTTCTTTGCAATAAAATTTCATGTCGAACAAATTATAGGTATGCATACATACATATGTACAACAAAGACATTACACCTCTAGTTTTTTTTGAAAGTTCAGCAAAAGTACGTCAATGTGACCTGTGATAATTTTTTTATGATCTTTAACACATGCTCAACTTTTAAAAACTTAAACAGTAAACGTTTTAAAACATTAAAAAATTTCGTGAATTAGTTTGTTAGTCTCCACACTACACGATACCATTGATAGAATCAATAATAATAAAATTAACTCGGAGGAATATCCTAATGGCTCGAAAAAGTATGTCAACTTTCAGGTCGATGGATTGGGAAATATGCGTGTTGTCATTTTCATCATCATCATCATCACCGTGCAAACGGACAAACAGACATACATGATAACTTTCTAAAGTAAGCTGAACTTTCATTATTTAATAAATTATTTCAGATTATTATTGGTAAAAAATGCAGATTAGGTTGTAGGTCTGATTGGCATTAAAAAGTACTTGTGAATGTGATGATGAGAAGGGATGGGAAGAATTCCCCAATACCAAATTTTTTTATTGTTTTTTAGAGTCAGAAGTAGAATAATTGTTTCGTAGATTTTATTTAAGTGCCTGTCCTCAACATAAAAAAAGTAGAGTTGCATAGGTTAAATAATAAATGCACATCTGTGCAAACTCTCGTTAAAATGGCTAATTTTTTTCTATATCTGATGATGTTCTTGTTAAAAACTAATTGGAATTTTCATTCAGATCATTTTCTGATGCATCACGCACAGATTTAAGTTTCAATTCATAACAATCACAGAACAAACGGATGAAATGCAGAAGTAGATGAGATGAGTTTAATGCACAAAAAAGGGTTCTTGATGCGTTTTTTTTTTGAGTAAGGAATGCACGAAAGGTATGTATTCATGGAATATTTCATGCACTTTGATTTTTTAAACCAATTAAAAGGGTGCATGAAAAACAACAAGACATGTAGATATGCAAGAGTAGAAATTGAATTTTTATTTTACATGTTTTTTTTCCTTCTGCAGATGGTGATGATACACTTGTACAATTTGTAAGAGCAATTTTTAAAATAATTTTAATTATGATTTTTTTTGAATTCGAAAAAAATTATATGTATCAGTTCATTAATCATCATGTTTTCATTTATAAAAAGCACATGTATTTTTTTTCTGTGCATGCCTAAATTAAATGAATTGTGAGTTATGCTCGCTCAGAATCACGAGTAAGATTTATAATAATAATAAATGATGCTGATGTATTTTGTTCGTGATGTTAATTAGCAACAGTATTTAATGTTGTTCCTTTGCAACATTACATTTTTGTGCATTTCTATTGCCCCAGTTGAACAGCAGTATATCATAATAGCATGCATGCATTCTTCTGATGATGATCATTTTGTTGATTTGAGCACATTATTTTACTCTCTGAAAATTGATAGTGCTTTTGGAAAACTCATGATGATGATCGTATTTCTGTTTAATGTTTTGGGGATGATGATGATACGATGATAATATATGGTGAGCAGTGAACACTGAACAGCACCAGTCATCCATCCATCCATTTTATTAATTTGGCAAGAAACCTGGTCTTTGTATTTATCTCTATGCAAGGAGGTTTTACTTTTTCTCAAATAATAAAAAAATCAGTTCTTGCACTTTGTAAACTGACCATGCCTTGCCTTTTGCCATGATATTCATCATCAAAGCAATAGGCCATCAATTTATGGTCGTGTTTACAAAATAAAACTCTTAGTTTCTCTCATGATCTGCATGATGATATGATCATCATCATTATATACTAAACTAGCATTCATTTTTCTGTCAAATTCCTTGGCAGCCAGAGAAGAAGAAGAGAACATTATCTGCTGCTGTTATGCATTTGCACTACATCGTTTTCTTATTCTTCATGTCGTGAGGATGATAAAATGTGAAAGCTAATGGCATGTGTGTATCAAGTATGTTCAGTACTCAAACGATACCTTGACAACAAAATCCAATTGATAGGGAATTAATGGCAGTAGGGGCAGTGATGTTAGTAGTTAACCGACTTTATTGTGAAAAAACAAAATGAAGACTTATTCATGATACGATACTGTTCAGATAAAACTTTGTTCGATGAATGTGTATATATACATATTTTATGGCTGATTTGATGGTAGTATTGAACTTGACAGAAAATGAATAGAGAGAGAAGGAAATGCAGAAAAAATGCAGTTACAAAGGGAAAAAATCGTGACTAAACTACTACCGATATTTACCAGTGGTGGTGTTGGTTCTTGCTCAGTGTATTTAGCATGCTACAACATGTTTCTTTTCCTCCTCCGCCCGACATCCAACTGTCGAGGCGACCCCAAAAAAGAAAACGTCCTTTACTTTCAAAAAAAATGCACATATATTCGATCGTCGTCGTCGTCGTATAAATTTTGTATGCAGTTTGTTATGTTCGTCGTCTCCTCGTTTCCTTAATAATATTTCTTAATATATTACGATGCCAGGCTAGTCAACTGACTAAGCCTCATGTCCTTTTTCCTTGCTGATTCATTCATACGCATTTCGTGTTGTCGTTGTGGTGTAATAATAAATGTATATATGGCTAGCGAACGAGAGGGAGAGAGTTTTCAAGCTTCTCAAGCTATTTCCCCTTCTTTTTTTCCGTACGCATCATATCTCTAAAAAAATGTGTAAGTGTAAGTAAACCTCCTACTCCGTTTTGTATGTATGTCGGGAAGGGAAAATATTTTCCCCGAAAAAATTCTCTGATGAATTGCTGACAGAGTTGAGTAGTCTGCTCTCTCTAGAATATGGGAAAAGCAGGGGAAAAAAAGGGCAAACGAAGCTAAAGCCTTGCCAGAAGGCCAATGCCAAAGGCAGGGTTGATTGCTTTCATTTTCTCTCTTTCCCGTGAGGAGGAAGAGGAGGAGGAAATAAATAAAAATGCGGCTACTTCACAGAGAAGGAAAATTCGACTAGAAAAAACAACCACCACCGCACCACCGTTGCTATCAGGAAAACATGCTACACTACAAAGCAATAATGATACTAGTACAACTAGCAACTAATATCGGTATGATGGTGGAAGTGATGGAGGTAGTGATTCCGATTCGTAGGGTTCGATAAGGAAATTACTGCAACTTCGTGTTTAGGTTTTGTTTGATGGTGCATATCTGATAGCTAGCCAAATAACATAGACACACACACAAAAGCATGCAGTAAAGCTAACTTGTTTACTTTACGTTTGCTTGATTCCATAAGGATTTTTTTGCTGCACGCAGAATATTACGCACAAACAAGGAAAAAAATCGGTGCGTTGCGTTACGTTGCTGCGGCAGTGGTTAAGAGTCATAGACATCAGGAGAAAAATAAACATCGTGCATGTCATGTATAGATATATATATCTAATGTATGTGTAAAAAATACAATATATATAATCCACTTTAGAGAAAAGGTTTCTTCTGTATTATGTTGGTTTTTTTCATGCCTTTTGAACATTGAAAAACAACACAAACAGGGAAAAAACACAAGAAGACATTGCCACATTACAACAGCAGCCACAACAAACAACTCTTTGGCTTTTCTGGAATGGATTGTCTGGATGGATTTTTCATGAAAATGAGAAGTTAAGTTTAATGGCTATGTTTAGTTACACCAAAACAAGAATCAACATCATCATCGACATGTAGTCATAACAACTATATTGCAACTTATTATTGGTGTGAGATGGTGGTGGTTGTTGGAGCCACTACCACGCATATTACATGTAAACATATTAAATTGCACGCGAGAAAAGTGCTAGAGAGACAAAAGGAGAAAAACTGGAGACGGAGACAACGACTCTCGCACCAGAACAATACAACAGACATGAGAAAAGAAACGAGGATGAGACTCCTTTTAAACAAGAGTTAGTCGTCTGAAAAGTTTAGTTAATGTGAATGCTTCTGTTTTTGTTGTTTTTCAACTTGCTGAATGGATGTGTGCTGGTGGTAAATGTAATTTAGCAAGTTGGCTTTGGTAAATGTCGGAAACGGATAGTAAGCAAAGTGAAATTACCACCCCCACCACACCACAACTTTTGCTGCTTCTGCAGAAGATAAAATAATAATAATGACGATGAGCAGAAAACATCAGCTTCAAAGTTGTTTTTTTCTTCTTCTACACAGACAGCAAAGTAGGGAGAAAAACAGCTGAAACGTCAACATTTATTTCCACTGTTTTTTTAACCAAAAGAATCCATCTACATAAAGTAAGTGACATTCCAACAGGGCTGCTGCCTGTTCCTCGACACTCACCTGATTGGCTAGCTCCAGTCAGAGTTTGCTACGCTCACCTGATTGGCTAGCTCCAGTCAGAGTTTGCTACGCTCATCTGATTGGCTAGCTCCAGTCAGAGTTTGCTACGCTCACCTGATTGGCTAGCTCCAGTCAGAGTTTGCTACGCTCATCTGATTGGCTAGCTCCAGTCAGAGTTTGCTACGCTCACCTGATTGGCTTGCTCCAGTCAGAGTTTGCTACGCTCACCTGATAGGCTATCTCCAGCCAGAGTTTGCTTGCTACCCAGACTTTAACATGCAATCTTCTACTACTCATCTCTCCATATCACAGGTTTCAAGTCGGTCGTTGTGAGCACTTAACTTAACCCTTTCTTTTTTCTTGCTTGGTTTGTTGTTTTGGTACTTTTTCTATGCCTCTCACTCATTTAAAACCACTGCCACCTTTATCTCTCTATGATTTCTTTTGCATGCGTTCACTAGCATAATACACTATTACCCATGCCTACCTACCTGTATTACCATGCATGCCACTGCACACCTACACCTATACATACAGCCAAGAGGGAAATTCAACCTACTATAAAGGTACATCATTAATGATGGTAATTATCGTTTAATTATGTTATTGTTGAAAATTATTAAAATAAACATTATCATAAGTGACACATCGAGTAGCTGCGTCTCTGGGTCTTGGACACTTTTTTGGGCCTTCCCCGCTCCCATAGGAGTTAACCCCCAGCCCCCACCCCTCAAGTAGAAGTTGGCGCCTACCCTTCCCCCAAGTGGTAGTTGGGGCATGGGGCAACTTGAGACAATGCTCTAAAAGCATGGGGTAACTTGAGACAATGCTCTAAAAGCATGGGGTACCTTGAGACAATGCTCTAAAAGCATGGGGCAAGTTGAGACAATGCTATAAAAGCATGGGGCCAGTTGAGACAATGCTATAAAAGCATGGGGTGACTTGAGACAATGCTGAAAAAGCACGGGGAACTTGAAAGAACTAAGTTAATGGTAATTACGTTGTTCTTTTCGTGAAGTAGGACAAAACATCGTCCGAGGGTGGGAATTGAGGGTTTTCGGTGGCGCGCAGTCTCTTTAATATTACTGCGCTTAGCGACTCGACAAGTATTAAACATGATTTTTAAAATTCTTTACCGTATGTGCCTAGGTTTGTGCGATCGATCGCACAAACTTAAATTGTACATGGCCTACCTAGTTTCAAATAATGTACCAAATAATGCGAATGTGTGTGTGAGAGAAAAAGAATTCATGCCAACTTCAACTTGATTTGACTCACTCAACAAACCAAAAATGAAAGTTTGAGATAGATAACGACAAAAAAACATAGATATTTTTTTAGACAGTAATACTTATTTTTTTTATCCAGGAGCAGCCAAAAAACTTTTTTTTTTCGTACAAATTCATGACTTGACTTTTGAAGTTTTTGAACTTTGTGTGTGTATTTTTTGTTCACTTTTTCTTCGTCTTCCTTCTATCATGATCATCACGTTGACGATTATTAGGAACGCTCAGGCAAACACACATGAATATATTCTCCATTTAAATGTGAATTACCATTGCATTGTCATTGGCAACCTCGCCTACACACAAAAATAAAACTTGAACTTTTTCGTATCATCCTCTCATCAACATCCCATTATTATCTTGTGTGTGTCTCTATGAGTTGTTATTCTGGATAGAGAGAAAAAAAAATTCTACACAAAAACTTGATCGTATTATTTCATTCAGAAAACATAATCTAGAGAAACATGTTGTGTCATACATGAGGAAACAGGGATTCACGGCTTAAAGGTCTTTTTTTCTCATCATCATCCCTTTTTTATGTGTATCATGATCATGTATACTCGTTTCCAGGCAGAGAGGCAGACACCATAATAGATATACATAAATACACACATGCAGCGTGACATTTACGATGTTGCTGAAGCGATGAGGAGAAATGATGTACAAGTCATCATCATCGGGATCATCGTCACGGCCTGATATGCCCCCTCTCTCATTCTCAGCTCATCTCTCTCTCTTCCCATCTTTTTATCCAAAATACATAATAATGTTTTATGTGCTTTCCAACGCAGAACCAGTTTTGTCCGACAACTAGGAAAACGCCAACTTGGAGGAGCAGGGGTACGCATCGTGTACTTATGCAATCTAATGCCATGCCACAGCAGATTATCTTCTTTTTTTCATTTGGGATGATCAGGATGATGAGATGACAAAGTGGTGTCACCAAGGCATTGTGCTTTTTCGAGATAATTATGTTTCGGTATAACTCTTCAAAAAAAAACATTCAAAGCTTTAGGAGAGAACATGAAATATGATTAAGCTCTCTGTGATATGAAATGATGATAATGTTCCCTCCACTTCACTCCCCTTCTGGGTGGCTACCTTTTGATGTGTACTGTTTTCATTATTTACCGTTTCCCCTTCCTTCTCCCCTCATATTGAATTACAATGACAATGACCAAAGAGTCTAATCATTTTAGAAAATGTCAAACGCTTATTATCATCCTTGTAATTGCAATGCTAATAAAATCAAAGCCGGAAAGGTGAAGGAAATATAAAAGTATTACAAATCTTTTATTTATTGCAATGCTATTTTTTCAAAGAATTTCTAATCTTCTGCCCTGTGCTGTTTAACTCATATCAAGACAATACACCTGTTCAATAAAACCTGTCAATACGCTGCTGCACTGCTTTGCACACTCCCAAAAAATATTGACGTGGACGACGTCGACACATGAAAAACGGCAAATAACGACACAGGGGAAGTTTTTCAAAAAAAAAATTACTAATGCAAGTTTCGCAAGTAAATTAAAAAATCTAAATGTTTTTTCAGTAATAGGAACACGTGTATATGTGTTTTTGTTCGTTTACATTTTTTCGCAAATGGTACACGCATACGCATACGCACCATCATTACGCATAACATACAAATAAAATGTGCAATGTGCGCACACACCTTTTTTGGAAGACAGCCACGCACCACCGAACCCCACACCACCACCACACACACCAGCAAGACCACGCAGCGGCTTTAACGCACCTTTCAAAACATCAAATTTAACAACTAGTACACTTCAATAAATCCTTTATAAAAATCGGCCATACAGTCATTTTTTTAAATAGCAATTACTGAACAAACTGACAATTACAACAAGAGGAACAAAAAAACGCTTTTGTAATCATGAAATAAATTAGTGACAGTTTGATATATTTTTTTAAAGAGCTCGCGTTTAGCGCAAGTATTTATGATTGTTGAGGTATGCATGCGTCCATCCATTCACTAACAAAAACGTAAGCGCTTTTCACTTCCTTTTCATGTCGTTCATCGTTCCCTCTCACTAGTTTAGTTACCATGCCAGCTATTGAACAAAAAAAACGCTACGTGTGTGTGTGGAAAGATTGTAATTAGTTTTCATAACAATAAAAACAAAAGGATCAAATAAATCTATTCAGAAAAAAAATATACGTTTTGCATACATAAGTGAAGTAAAAGTAGAACTATTCGTTAGGAAGGAAAAATATTTATGAATTGAAAAATTGAATAATAATAGTGATAATGCTATTAAAACAAGTGGAATACTATCACTATGAACAATGGTTAAAAAAATTTAAATTGTCGTTTTTTTATTTAAAAAAGGCGTGTATGGAAGTTAACTTAGCTTAACCGTGCTCAGTACTAAGAACAATGAAAACATTGCTGATTTGATGGTTTTATTGCTGAAATTTAATCTGTCTTGTGTGTTCTTTTGTGGTGGTAGGTCCATCTACCAATACGGTACATTTGTAGGTAGTAGTAATAATGATCATAGTAATCATCATAGAAACACGTTTTCAAAAGACGAATAAAATGTAAAAATGTGTTTATTAAACACAAATTAATGATGGGGTTGAAAACATTTATCAATAAATTATGGCACGATTCAGTCGCGATGATAGAAAAAAATTACACCAAAAAGAATGAAACGGTAAAGCTAGTAGCCGAGCCATAGCCAAGCTCTTATATTATATCTATTATGTATTTTATAATTACAGGTGTTGTTTGCATCACAAAAAATATAATATTAAATTTTCTTGAATAAAAGAAGCAATTCGCACACAAGTTTTGGTTTTACACTGATAGTATTACTAAATTATATGTTTTGCTTTCTTTTGACGTGTTAAGTTTAACATGTAAAAGAACACTTTTGATACGGGCATGTTTGGTGTGGTATTATGATTACATTTCAGTAAATGGCTGGCAAAATATTGGCAGCAAAACCGGCAGAAAAAGATTTTTAGAAACTTTTTTGTTTTGTTTGCGCTTCCGATTCTAAAAATTGATAATAATATTAAACAATAGAGAGCCTAGCCTAAACTGCAATTATCAATATTACTATTATATATTTTTATGTTGTTGTACCATTTTAACTCTCGTAAAAAATGAAGAAGGAATTTTAATGTTTAATATGTGCATAAATTTTATTTTTGCCAGCAATCTAAGCTATTATTATTTGATTAAAATGTTATTAATTTTGTGCAGCTATTACATTTTTTAAAGTAAAAAATATTACGTTGTGAAATGTAAAATCAGTGATTTTTTTTAGTTTGTAGTTTTCGCAATTGTTTTACTATTTTTTAATTTGTTTAAGGTAAAGCATACAATTACAAAAGCACCTCCGGTAACTCCTCCGCCAAAACATTCTTTTTTTCTTCTTTTTTTTTCTTCACAGCCTTAAATAGTTGAATTGAATTTGAATTAAATTGAGCTTTATTCTTTTTTTCAAAATGAGTTAACCATTCATTCCGCGTTTTATGATTGTTTTACTAAATACATAAATATTTATTGTGCATAACAATCACATCAAGAATACACACTACATACGTGCATATATTTAAGAGCACAGAGCCTTATTGATATTAATTGTTTGATTAGAAAACAATAAGAACCGCTGAAAGAAACCCTTTCAGATAAACAATAATCGTTTAAGGGAAAGTTTATGCAAAAAAATAAAATAAAAAAGATACAAAATGTCAAAGAATGTTAAATATTCAGCAGAAGCCAAAAAATAAAGGTACAAAATACCAAGCCAACCTAAACCTATATCAGATTGCGTTCTGCAATAAATCCACAAATCAAATCAGAAACTGAGAAAAACAAGCAGCAGAAAAACTTAAAGCCGACAACACAACCAACTTTCATAATTAATTATAAATGATAACCGTAATCGGAACACATGCTGCTCTTCGCTGCGGTTTTTGATATCACCTCTCAAAAATTTTGTTAAGACAAAAACACAAAAAAGAAAGAAATGCATATTCAATTTTTTTCTACCAAAGTTTGCATTGCATTGCATACATGACGGTATTTTATACTGGTGAGGTCAGCAAAACAGCAACGTTTGAACGTGTTTTTTATTTGATTTTATTTCGCTAGTTTGTCGCAGTCACAAAACACCCCTGAAAAAAACCATTTTATTAACAAATCGCCAATCACCATATCAACAACCATAACAACTACGCCGAACACTGCTCTGCATCCTAATGGTTTTTGACCTCATATAATTTGTTAGTCAACTTTACAGTGAAACGTGCTCATCCTCACCATCATCATCATCATCGTCACTATCACCCTGGGAACAATTGTTTGGCTTATTGTTTGGCATGCACATGTGCCTGCTCCTTTTTTACCACTGCATCTCCTCCACTCAACTGAACATATTTTAAAGTACTAATTAGAATCTCAGCCAAACAGGTACTTTTGAAAAAAAAGGCAGTCTCGTTTCGTTTGCGTTTGTGTCGTACAAAATACCTTTTTAAATGCCCCGCTACCACTTTTCTTACTACCGCTTTCTTGTCTCTTCTCCGTAAAAACACCACCATCACCACCTTGTTTCAAAGATCCTTTAAGCAATTTACATATAATTATCATCATGATCCTCATGACTACATGCCCATTCTCATAACTCTTTCTACTACCCTTTTGATTCAGCCGAAATAAAAAAATACAGTTGACGCTTTGACTGACTTTATTACTGGTCATGTGTGTTTTATGACAATAAGCGTAATCGCAAAGACTCACACTCACACACGCAAACATGGCAACGACTACTATTATCTCTATCATTCCAATGAATTAAATACTTTTTGGCTGGGATTTTGCTACCGACTTGACTTGACTCTTGTCATTCCTCTGCAATTACTTTGTCCTTTTAAATTTATGATATGCGCAAAAGGTAATTTTATTCTGCTGCTGTGTAAAGCAGCCAAAATGCTTATTATTCTTATTCGAGTGCACGAGCTGCCATGCCATATCCACCTTCAACCTTTAACAGCAAACCAACCCATAAAAATAATCGGAATCACGTATATAGTTATCATATCATTACCATCATCTTCACAATATCACCGTCTCATTCAAAATGCTTTCTTTCTTCTTCCTCAAAAAAAAGAAGTAAGTGAACTGCTTCGATATGATACCTGACGGCAATCCACACGGCCACCAAAAGAAATCCAAACGGTTTCTTATTTACTTCTCTCAACAAAATGAAGAGATTAATCACCAGATAGGTATCTTTCTGCTGGTGAACTACTGCTACATGCTGCATACATACATGCTATACATGTATTTGCAATGCAATCATTGTGACGCATACTAAAGTGTGTGGTGTTATAGTTATTGCTCATCATCATGATGATGATATGATACTCAAGATTTTTTGAGCAATTCAAAAGAAAAAAAAGCCGCTGTTTCTTTACATCATCTTAACCGACTCTGAGCTTCAAACTTTTTAAAAACAAGATGCACAGGCAGACAGTCAGGTACCACCACGATAAACGTGTATTTGGCTCTTACTTCCGCCTTCCTCTACTTCCACTTTACACACAAACACAACAGTTCCATTTTACTGTACGCTTTTACGTTTACTGCTCCTCCTTTTTACATCATTGATAAAAAAAATTGGCAACCGTTTTTGTATTTTCTACTTGCTTTTTTTATCCAGTTTCAGCTACCATTCAGGAAATACCAGATTGAATGGCAAGTGTGCTTGGGCCAAACTAAACAACCTCACTTCTCTCTCATCATCGTGATCATCCTCATCTCTTATAAAAGTACATAAATATTACATGCATGTATGCATTTTATAACCAGTTTTCTACGAAAAAAAATGTTTAAAGAAAGGCAAGGTCTAGGCTGTACTGATATGATACGCCGATGTGCGTGTTACGTTTTTACGTGCGGTGGTGGTGGTATTTTTGTGGGTTTGGCTTCGCTTCCATTTTTCAGTCTTTTGTGCTGATTTTTCGATTCGGAAGCAGCAGCTCAACTATTAAAAACTGAATCCAGGCGTATCATCATCATTTCATATGATACGATGAATACTTATATTATAATAATAATCATCATAATAATAACTACATTAACTTTTTAGCAATAGCATCATCAAAAGCTAGGCTACCTACTCCTCCTTGAAAAAAAAACCAAAATGAATAGAAAAAGCAACACACCTTGCCTTACAATATTTTTTTTTTTCAACAGGAAAAAGAGTTTGAATGTGGAAGTAAGTAAAGTGGTATGGTGGAAGTACACGTTTAAGTTTGTAAACAGGTGAGTTCAGTGACCAGCAGGTGGTAATAGTGTAATACTCACTGAGATTTAGATTTTTCATGGGTTTGTAATAATACCACCACATATTATTCAACATTCCCAAAAAGAATTATTGTGAATTACTAGCAATTATGCTATTAAGTATGTATATCTCCACACACAAAAATGCATATATGATAACAATCCTGCTGATGATCATGATGAAAATGCAGAAATAAAACCGTGCAGAATGATATAAGAAAATTGCTTTGTGAGACTTATGCTGCAATATATAAATTATATACACATGCTTATTATTATCATTATTATGGTTACATGACAAAAAAGAAGAAGTAAGAAAAGGCGACGAAAAAAGACACAGGCATGGAGGAGACGAGAGGACCATTACTACAATTATTGCAGTGGCTACTTTCTGTTCAGGGGAAAAAATAAGTGCATGTCATGTACAATTTTTTTGTCTTCCATGACAACAAAACAGCGTAAAAGAAATAAAAAAAACTGTTGGTATAGTGGTGGTTGTGGAGGAGGTGTACGGAAAGAACATCTTAAGGTATGAATTAAGGTAATTTCACTTTTTGCTCTTGTTTCAATTTCAGTACAATTGTTATGTGAAGTGAATTGGATTTGAAACCACCATCATCACCATTATTTTTTCCGAGAAAATGTAAAAAAGAACTGACTGACTCACAACATAAAACTCAAAAACAAGCAAAAGTGAGCACTGAACAGGCGGTTTTTAGCAGCAAAAATAATCGCATCTCATAAATCAGGTAGTGGTGTGGATGTGTAAGAATAGTGAAGACATCCCCATATTTACCCAAAACGATCCTCATTTTTTATACTTTTTTTTCTCATGAAAAAAGGGAACAATGAGTAAATCACCATTTTTATGAATCATGCAAATAAATATGTAATGGTAAACAAGAGAGTATGAAGGATGAGCCACATTATTATTACCATTATTTTAACGACTCCTTCATCTCTTGTTACTCAAACACCATTAAACAAATATTTAATATTTACTATTATTGTTTTTGCAATAAACTCCAAAAAAAAAACGTCTGACTGTGTGTGACTGGTGGGGTGTAGCGTAACGACGGTAGCGCAGCTTTAAAAAGCAGAAGCTCTTCGTTTGAAATATAAATAAAAAAACTTCTTCGACTGTTAACCTTATCCTCATCATCATATCACCAACCATCACTGCATTCTGCGTCATTGTGAAATATGAGCCCTACCATAAACTTCATCATAATCTTCGTCGGCGGCGTCGCATCGCATAATATGTATAATACTAATATTATTACATTATACCTTGATGGACTTGACTTGGACACAAAGCAACAAAGAAGGAAAGAAAGAAAATACATTATGGGAACTAATGGGGCTACGCTACCCGAAGTCTCAGACTAACAATTAGATATTTTTGCAGTAGTAGATTTTTTTTTTTACCTATTATCTTAATGTCAACGGCATAACTGCAATAATAGTAATAACAATAAATATGCTTGGGAGTATTAAATTACGGCGAGACGAGAAGTAGCAGTGGTGTAGTTAGTGGGCTTAGTTGATAATCTATACACTCTGCTCTGCCGCAGCTGTTAAAATATTTATGCTCTCGTCAGCAACACCAACGACGTCTTTTTTTTACTGGCGTTTTTAAAGAGAGAGCTAAGTTGGTGTAAATAAAATGAGTGTTTAGTATTACTACTACGCGTAGTACTCCTACTGATGAAAATGAGTGCATACAAAACTATTATTGTTGTGTTTTTTTTAAACTTAACATTATTGCTTAGGTACTTATTATATATTGCATACCTATGAAAAATAGCAACTTTTTACAAGCTTTGCTTGCAATTAGTGTGTATGATAGATAACAATATAAAATGCCTTTTCATTATTACAACCGTTTAATAACATGCCAATTTACGAGTAATTTACACTAAACTACTAAAACATTATAGAGCTGAAAACTATGTATGTACATGTGCATATATTTGCAGTTAAAAAAGTTTTTCTCAGGTTCTTCAAGTACCTTTCTCTATTTTACAAATACCTTTTACAATTTTTTAGGGGAAGTGAGTACATGAAGTAGAGGAAGTTAGTCTGGTAAGGAGGACGATAATAGTTTGTAAAATGGGCTTGTATTTAGCACTGGGTTTAGAAAAAAATGGAAGTGACCAATTTAACCAATGCAATTGTTGCAATA
Source organism: Entomobrya nicoleti (assembly GCA_034695465.1). NCBI lineage: Eukaryota > Metazoa > Arthropoda > Collembola > Entomobryomorpha > Entomobryidae > Entomobrya > Entomobrya nicoleti. Next base: position 18,797 of record JAQFZG010000711.1, read on the forward strand.
AAATTAAATGTGATTATTAGAAATTAGAATGTGAATGGTGGTAATGATGATTGTGACATGACGGAATGCTCATGACGGAATGCTCGTATGCTAAAATGCAACGAGCTGCATTCTTGAAGAGTCAATCGACAACATAATTTTTTTTTGTATTACATTTGAGTTTTCTCCTTGTTAATGTTGAGTTGATTTGTTGCTAACAATGCAGTGCTACTCTCATACAGTTCATTAAATAAAAAGGTTGTTTGCCTGAAAAAAATAGACGGACTAAAGAGATGTTGGATGTATGCTTAGTGAACAAGGCAAGGAGAGGAGATAGATGACTACTCCAAAAATAAAAATCATGAGGATCATGGTCGCTAATGATCGAAAGGGGTATAAATTTAAAGGGAAATGATCGAGAAATGCATTTACAGTTCAAATTTTCATTGACATGTTTAAGTATTTTTGCATATCATTTTCTGTCTGTCTGTCTGTTCATCTTTTGTGAAAGACAGGATCAGAAATGTAAAGAGATAGAGAGAAGAGGAGAACAGTGAGACTTTTTTTGTGATACTTATCATTATGATGTGATATGCTTTCAAAATTACAGATATTTTTTTATCCTTGTGGTCGTTGTTCTTCCACTACGTGCACTGCTACTACTGAACTACTGCACGACTACATAAACAAGAGAAATCTTCTTTTGGATTTTCCGACTGGTTCAAAAAATTTGCATCGGATACCGAGTTAGTAGAGGTACATGTTATCAATTTGAAACACTTTACATTTTTTTGAAAAGTTGTTGAAAACGGTGTCATTCATGGAGGGATCAGCCATAAATATGTCAAATTAAGACGTTTACTTTACAAGAAAAAAAATTGTGTGTGTAAAAACGTTCTTGAAAAACAAAGTTCACCAAGCACGCCAACTTTAAATATTATTTAAAAATTTGACACAGACACAGGCTAGTTCAAACGCTTCAATCATATTTTTTTCAGAGAAACAGAGCCTCAGGCCATGACGAAAGGTATGCATGCAGAGCAGGAGGAGATGATGATGAAGAGAGGATGTGCATTTTTAAATGCATTTCTGCATGATAAAGCACATCAGCAGCAGTTAGTTTAAAGTGCCAGTGCCACCACCACAAATGCCATAATCATTTGTCGTTGCTTTCTTCTTTTGAATGTTTTTTTTTTCATTCTGACTCTGAATCTGAATTCACACTTAATCATTCCTTGTAACAAGCATGCGAAAACTGTTTAATCCGTAGTTGTGTAAATAATTAAGTGTTTCCTTTTCGAAAAAAAATATTTATGCACAATGAAACCGCACTGATTGTGATTGCGATTAAAAACGTTTGAGTATTTCTCCGCTGCTACACGGCCAAGATGAAAATCAACTAAACTTCAACTTTTTTTAATATTTCCGAATATTGTTTTCCTATTGAATTATAATCATCATTATTGTTATTATTATTAATTTGCTACTCTATCTATCTACCGCCACCATCCATTGTTCATCGTTTCATTAAATTGTAAATCTTTCGAAGGAGAAAAAAAATCCTGTCTTGACTGACTTGACTTGTTATGCTTATTTCATGTTTCTCATATTAACTTGCTAATATAATGAATACAGGAATATTACTTATGAATATGATTAATGACCCAATGAATATGTTCCTGTTAGCACTACGTTCACATAAATCAAATCAATGACGATGATGACGACGCCAACAAGAAAAATAAGAAGAAGTAGAGGAGGACTGGTTGATAATGGTGATGATGAGCGTTTTCTCCTCTAAAAGTGTGTCCCAACTCCCCCCAGTAACCTCCTCTAGTCTTCAAAAATGAGTGTATTCATTCTTCCTTGTATTCATTTCAGAAAGAAAAGAATTATTCCTCAATCTGCTACACTGCACAGTTTTTTCTAATACTGTAAATTGTTAATACTTATTTTATTATTTTACTTGCTATTTTATAGATTGGATAAAAAATATGTTATGGTGATTTTCAAGGTAGTTGAACGTTAAACGTCACCAAAGAGTCAAGTCTGAAGTTAATTTGATGTAGCAAGTCTCCTCCATAACGTCATTACATCAAACAGTATTATTAATGTTATATTACATTGCATTTAATGGCAGTAATTTTCTCTCTCTCTCAAAAGCTATGTGTCTGTGTGTGTGCTGCTGCTCTTGCAAGTGTTCTATTTCTGTGAAATTTAATTGATTTCTCACGCTTCAGGTTTATTCTGTATAATAGTCTAGTAAAAACGTCATCTACACACCAAAATTGCAAATGATTTCTCTTTTTTTTCTTGGGAGTTTTACTCGTGCACTTTTTTAATCCACTTGAACCATTAAAAGCTGAGGGCAGAGCAAAGTATAAAGGAAAATTTGTAGGAACACCTACCATATAATACTCATCTAATGTATAATTTCATCAACTCATAAAACGAAAAGGAAAAACAAAGTTTCAAAAAATCAAGAACTAAAGTAACGACAAGGAGTAATCTGATTTATCGACTAATTGGAGATGACTTGACTTGGTTTGGCTGTGAGAATAATGGAATTGATCAGAGCATTGAAAAAGGAAATACGAAATAGTCTTAATTGATGATAGCGTTGGCAAGATGATGATGATCATCATCATCATGTTGAACTTTTTAGTTTCAAAGTTTTACTTCTTTTTGCTTTCATTTCCTCAAACACTCATTATGTTCAAAGGTGAATGGATGATGGTGAGATTTCAGAGATAGTTAATAACAGAAAATTGTATTTTTGTGACCAGAAGACAACGAAAAGACCACATCACACCAACTCTTCTCGTTTTCAGAAAAGATGTCTTTCCAAAAAAATGTTGAGAGAATAATACGACTTTTTTTTATATATATCAATCTATCTCTCTTGTTACTTAGCACACAAGACAGAGTGAGATTCCCTAGGGACATTTAAACCTTGGTCGACTCATTTCATCCAATTACAAAAAAATGCACGATGATAAGGATGGATGTGATGACTGCGAGAGAGGTAAACTGAGAGAGAGAGAGAGAGAGAGAATCCCCTGAAAAATAATCTGAAAGGACACGTTTCTTGTGTAGCAAGCATCACAAGCGAAATAAGCTTTAAATTCACAGGTATGGTGGCAAATGATGAAGGTATGATGGTAGGAAGCACATATTTTATGGTTATTATTGAGCTACGATGACTTTTTTTGCTGATGATGACGAGGAAATCTGTATCAATTTTCATGGGAAGTCGTGCATTTCATCCAACTTTAAAAAACGTTCACTAAATATCATCCATCCTTTTTGCCACTGCTGAGAGAGGAGGCTGACTTGTTGAAGGCGAGTGAGTGCAGTGGCACAATATTATACACCTGTCCTCCATCCACAAAAAAACAACAGCAGCAAAAAATAGACATCGAAGAAGAAGATGAATGTACATAGCATCATCATCATCATCACCACCATCGCATCTCTCGTACCGACCCAATATCCCTTACCTTTTGATTTTGAAAAAAAAAATCATATAGGCTATTAGGCACACAATAGCGCAACGTGCTGTTCACACCTGTCTCTCCACTGATGTTGCTGCCTTTCTTTCTATTTTATATTTTACATCATGTTTTCTAATCAAACCAGGTATTTATTGAAAAGGTATTGATGATAAGTGTATTATTGTGTATCTATCAGCATAACAGCAGCAGTCAGTGGTCTCTCGGCCAAGCCAACAAACGTTTGTTCCTTGATTTGATTTAAAAGATATGACGAGGCTGATCAAGCTTTTAAAAATGAGGCTCACGAAAGAACAAGCCGAGAAGCTGAGAAAAAAAGAGAGGAGCCTTATAACAACTTGGTTATCTCTTTCGGTACGTGTATCAGATTAATAGGCACTTTACAAAAGAAAAACATTGTGCTTTTATTTTCGTATACGCTTCTTTTGTCATTTCTTTTTTTTCTGTCATTAAACCCATTCGTTCCTTATGCACTTTTTACGATCGATGCTCCTCTCATGTCAGAGAGTATTTTGAAGGGTGAACTCAAGTAGACGTTTGGTTTTTGCATTGCAAAATATATATTTCGAAATGGTTTACGATTTTCTATTTTACACAAAAAAAAGTGTAGTTTTTCGTCTTTTTTAAACTCTAGCAAGGATATCTCTTTGACGTCTTGTACAATATTTGTTTTTTTCTTAGTTTAAATGCTTCTTTTTACTACTTGAGCAATTTTGCATGATTACGATGGCAAAAGTCAAGAGCCAGAGTTCCTTACAGTCTTAATTACGATAATAATAATACTAAATTATTACGAAATTTAATACTAGCTTTGAGTTGAGGTCCGTGCTGAAAACTATACCTCTTGTGTACCTTTTTATACCATGCGTGTCTCATTAAGACAAAAAAAGTACAAGAGATACTCTCTACTAGTCCATAATGGCCTTTACACGAAATTCTCGAAGAAATAAAAACTGTCGTAAGGATGTTCAATGATTTTCTGCTACAACCAGGGTTTTTTTTTAAAGATCCGAGCCGCTGTGAGTTCAGCTCTGCAAAAATTATCTGCTACATGATCATTATTTTAAGGAGGAGGTGGTGGAGGAAGTCTCGCTGAGATTCTTAATGATTGTGTCAGCTACCGTAAGAGTGAAAATTAAAGCATGTACATACACATATTTTTTTGAGAAAATAACATGACAACTTAAAAAAAAGGTAGAGTGCGAGATCGAGAGAGGAAATACCTTCAAAATACCAAACAAAACCCAAACCATATGGTTAACGTGGCATTCTTCCCATTGATATCGTCATAAAGTACCAAAAGTCCCAATCATAATTTTTTTTTTCTTCTTTACTCCGCAGTTTTTTTTTGCATTGGCAAAACTAATCTGAAACTGCACAGTGCGCTGCGCTCTGAGCTCTTGTGCTTTACACGTAATTACAAAATCTGCATGTTTCCTCATCATTCTCTCTGCATCATGCGCACTTTTTGCTCTACTCGACAAATAATAATAATAATGATAATAGGCATCAACCGGTATCATCTGTGATGCTGCTGCTGATGTGATGCGATCCACTCCTCTTGCACAGCCAATAAACTGAATTGAATTACAAGAGAATTGCATTCAAAAGTCACCCCCTAAAGGGAGCGATGCGCATTGTTTGATTCCAACTCGCACAGGCACACACACAATTTTTTTATGCAATTAATGCATTCAAAAAAATCAGATGATATAGAGGAGAGGAAGTACAGTTTCGTGTTTTTGATGATCATAATCATCAGCGTCATCGTGATTTTATAAGAAAACAATGTTTTTTTTTCTTGACGACTTTGCCTTTTACTTTGCGACTCGGTCCAATTTGCTGTAAAAGTCTCAGAAGAAGAAGGACTAATTGATGAAGACATGTTGGCAAAGTACACGTCAAATAAATTAGTGGAAGAAATCGGACCACAGGCAACAAGCAAACCTTGTGTGCATATTCTCACGAATAATTTTAATATGAAAAAATAATAATATTCAATGATGACGATAAGACGAGGACGTCTTACGTGCAAAAAAATCTTAATTTTTTTTTCTTCATTTTACATTGTACTGTCATATGAAAATATATTCGCACATACATCATCAAACACAAGTTATCAATGATGTTCATATATTATTTATATGCTCTCATGTTTTACTTGGGATGCATATATGATGTTGATGAATGTGGTTTAATGTGACGAGACACAGTCAGCAAGGTGGAATGCATATAAGAAAAAAAATACAAACTGATTGACTCGCAAGCAGACTACCACAACTTGAACAACTGTAAAGCTAGTTGGCATAGTCATAGTCAAAGTCAAGTCATCATCGTCAAGAAAACCACCGCCGACACCGTCATCAGGTGACAAAATAAGTGTCGGATACCGTTACAACAATATGCATGTACATATTATTTTCCATCATCGCTCTCACTTCACAACAACCAATTCTGCCGCATTCTGGTGATCATCATGATGATGAAGAACAAAAAAAAATGAATAAATTGTATGACAATTTTTTTCTCATATTATTATGTTTTTTCACAGGTAGCTCGGGTTCTCCTGTTACCTGGCTGGCTTCTGTTTCTATGGATGATGTGGTAGTGAGGATGATTGGGAAATTAGGGTAGCCTACTTTACTGTATACTTTTTTTTCGAAGAAGTAGAATAATAATAATAAATATTAGTCACTCACGACTAAAATCTACGAAGACGAATTAAAAATGAAAATCTCATGTACTGTTTGATGAAATGACTGTGACTTTTTTTAAGAAAGAGAAAGAGAGAGAAATAGTTGTGACGGACTAATAGCTTGTATATATCTGATTCATCACTTTATGATGGCATGGCAATCTTCAGAAGACAACTCCAAAGGGGACGTGTTCTTCTGTTCATGTGTGAGGGATTATCCGTATCCAATGCAGTTTCTTTTTTAAACTTTATAAATAAGAAGCCTGAGAATTGCAATCAAAACTCTCATCATTTTTTTTAGTCTTTTATATTTTCTGTTTTATTTATTTACCTGAAGAAATAAAAAAGAAAACAGCAAACAGAAATCTGAATAGTGATAGTAGCGGTATTAGTAGCACACAAGTGCATCTTCTCATCATCATCGACGAGAAGAAAGAAAGAGAAGGAAAACCACAAAAACCCAAGTACAAACGACGACGACGACGACGGCATAAAGGAAAAAAAGGACGATGCGATGGTGGTGTGGGGATGACGATGCACTGCATCTAATTGTACAGGCAAGCAAATTTGTAAAGTGCATCAAGACGGCGATGATGATAATCATGATGATAATTTTTGCCAGTTAACTGACTTGACTGAAGAGCTGTCAACTGTCTTATTAGTTTTCTACCAAAGAACAACAAGATAAGTAAAGTAAGACGTGAAGCGAGGACGAACGACGTTAATTATTTTTGCCATCAGAAGATAAAAAAATTAGACTTTCAGAAAAATAAGATCAACGAAGCCAAGCCACACGAAGTAGTAAAATTCATCGAAGGGTACTTATTTTTCAATCCACCCTAGTTTTCTAGGTACAAGTTGACGTTTAAAGGGTTGATGTATATTGATATTGTGTGATTATCACACTAAAAAAATAAAATCTCTCCTTGTTGCTTCTGTTTTTATGCTTATGTGTGAGTTAGTTTTTTTTGAGGGAGTAAAAGTGTCAAATCCTGTTAGAAACACAAGACAAGCGGTTAACTTTTGAATTTATTTCAAATGCAGCGCGACTAAACTAGCAATTTGAAAATGCAGCTGGTTAATGGTGCTGTGCTTGTACTTTTGGGTTTATTATAATATGTTGTTCATTTTTATATGTAGCAGTTTTGGTAATAAGTAGTGTCGAGTAGAGCGAGAGGAGTCTGAATCTGATTCGGGTGTGGTTAAACCTCAGCCAAACAGCACATCATACAAATAATATACTGCATCTCTTGCATTTTTGCTTTGTTCCTTTTTTATGATTGTTTGAGCAAACGACACTGCACTGCAATGCAATGCAAGACCACCACAAAACATCACCACGCCACCAAAAAACGACCAAAAAAAAGATGGGAATTGGGGAGGAGGTGCTGGTGGTGGTGGTAAGTTAAGGAGGAAAAATAGGTATACTATGTAAGCATGTTATTTTTTTAACTTTTATAAAAAATTTAAAGAGAAACGGAGAGAGTTTTAAACTTGAAGATAACGCTGAGCTCTGAGCTGCTTAAAGCTTTTAACTTGAAGCGTGATCGTGATCATGATTATCGTCATTATATCTCTATTGCTACCTATTTCATGCTTAAAAGGGGATACATTTCTATTTTTTGTTTGTTTTTTCATCTCTGCGCTTTTATTATTATGTCATTTCAATAAAATTCTCATGTTCAGTGCTGTGTGCTATTGCTGTGTAAAGCACACAAAAGATGGATACTTTGCATTGCATGCATTTACCCTAATTATTGAACGCATTTCCAAAAGAAAAATATACACAAACCCAAAAAAAAACTCTTCCTACCAACCAGCAAAGCCATGTGTACACTATTAAAAGTTTGTTTGCATGCAATCGCAAGAAAACTTTTTGGGAATTTTTTTTTCAAGTTAAATAAAGCATGATCTTTTAAAAAAAAGTAAATAAATAAAACTAGCTGAGATTATCATAAAAAAATATGTTATTATGGCGTTTTGTGGCTAAGGTGGTGGTACACACGGTGATAGTGGTGGTGTGATCATATTAATGTGAAGGATATCAACAATTGCCTGATTGTTATTGGTGCTCCATCCATCATGAAAAAATATTTATTTAAAAAACGTGTTGAAAGCCAGGTTTCTCGAATGATCTAACTCTTCTCCGTAATAATAACTGCCCTTCTACCGCGGTTACCTTTTTTTAGCAACCACGAAAATGCCAGCGAGAAGATGAAACGGTCGCGATTGCATGCTAACCTATGTTAAACTATTTTTTTCTCTCTCTTTTGAGATTACATTATTGTGGTTCCAGAGTATATATTTTCTTCTTCTTCTGAATGCCAAATGCCATTATGTGGTTTTATTTTCAGTGGACCTTTAACTGACTTGAGCAATGAGAAGGAGTAGAGACGACTCATAAAAATATACAGTCATACTTTCTTCAGAGCAGAAAATTCAAGGAAATCACGTCTTGTGGAATGGAATATGAGCACAAAAGGTACTTTTGTTATTATAGTCATATAGCAACTCCGTTGTTCCTCTCGTTCCGTCTTCTCCTCCGTCATCCATAATAATAATAATAATGATAAGTTCAAACTACGGCTTCCCTTGGGAAACTCATCGTGCATGAAGATATTATTATTATTACACAAGCAAAGCAAGCACACAAAGAGTTTAGTTTTGCTAGCAAAATTCAGTGACTTCTTTGTGCTCTGCAATTTACAATGTGTACTATGTACAAAGTACAAAGTAGTATGAATGATGTATCTGTCTGTGTCTCTCACTGTCGCCTTATTTCATTGTGTTTTTTATACATGTACAAAAAACCGGTAGCGGCGGTGATGGTGCTGGTGGTGGTGTGTGGTGTTATGTTGGTGACATTTGATATTCACTCTACGTCAAAAAAGAATCGCAGAGTCAATAAATAAGTGTGATTTCAAAAGAAACAATTGGTCTATCTAATGTATGATCAAAATCAGCGCGTTGTGTGCACGTTTGACGTTTCTTTATGAAAATCGG
>JAQFZG010000712.1:0-27977 GCA_034695465.1 Entomobrya nicoleti
ACTCACAAGCAAACAGTAACAAAAGTGAGAACAGCACTGTTGCAAAAAAGGAACACTCATGATCATCATCATCATCATCGTAGTCCCATTATTATTTACTGCATATTGTGATATTTATCGAGACGATGATGATGAAGAAGAGGTGAAGATATGCCGATATGCCACTTTCGCATAAACAAAGTACACTCATTTTTATTATTTGTTGTGTGTTGTGTTGTGTGGACTAACCATTTAAAAAAAGAATGGACGTGTGCCTCTTGTACTTAAACTCGTAGTCAGCTTACTTTACCTGCAATCATACATATTTGCAAAGGATAATGATGACGATAAATTTATGCAATATGCAATGAGGTGGTGGTTTATTGCAAATGCATTTTTCTTGCATGCATCCCTCTAGATAGTATGCCTACGCAACATAGATAAATATTTTAGCGTGTGTGCCGCCTCCTTTTTTACTTGCTTGGCTGGTAGTAAAAATCATATTTTATTGCAGAAGGGATGGACTCTTTGAAGGATTGAGGATGGAGGATATTGCACAGTTGTCACTCGTGTGCGACCTGGGCTCTCTTTTCAAATATCATCAAATCATCAACATCCATTAGTCAAAGCCATCCGGCAGGCCACAACAAAAAAAATGCACTAGCCTTTTTTACCAATTTGTAATAAGATGAAGTCTATTTTGTCAATCTTTTGTGTTTATTGTAGCGATTGAAAATTGAAATGTTGATCTGATGTACATATGTATGCATATATTTGACATAATTTTTCTTGTAGATTTGAATATATACATGCGAATTGTAAACTAGTTGTTGTTATTGTGTGCGTCGCCGTGTGTCATACTCATGACATGATGTCGGTGCTGATGAATAAATCACAACATAATCAATATTGCTTAATATATATAGCAATATTAATTTTTTCTTCTAAATTCTGACACAGTAAAATTACTTATTATATTGCCATAATGCATTGCCTTATCGAAACAGTTTTGTGCCCCACGCACACAGTCTAAACGTCTTCTTCCCTATTAGTCTTCCTCCGGTGCAGTGAAGAAGAATACGGCAAACAAGTGTTCTACATTTGCATAATATACGTGTGATTTCATTTATACTATTTAGCACGCGCCAATATACATGACATGTGATATATTTGATTATATGATATATATGAAATACATGAAAGCCTTTTGTGTTTTACTGCTGTCATTATTACTATCACTATCACTAATTTGATGACAAGGATCATGATGACATTATTCTTGCATTTCCTCGCGCTTGCTTTCAATAAAATGATATATTAAAAGAGGAATTCATGCATATATGTTTTGTTTGCTTTTTTATCGCAACAACAACAGAAAATTATAAACGGTAACCATTATATAATCATCGAAAGCGAGAACTGATGTCCTGATTTCGCTAATTAAAAAAAAATGCATGTACACATGGGCGTGCATATTGATACGATTATACAATACAATTGCACACACACACGTTTCTACACCATCAACTTGTGTGCATTTTTGAAGTAACATTGTTACTGTGTTACTACTTGTTAGAATAATAGAAACATGAAGTAATTCGATGGATACGTAAGGATGTTATAACAATCCATAAAAATATCAGTCAATGTGGGGTAATGATAATGATGAGACGTTGGAGACCAGGTCACGACATGATGACACAAGCCGTGTAACATGCACAATTTTTCTTAACAATTTGTTTGATTCCCTGTACACTGTATACTGTATCGTCGACGTCGTCGTGCCATAGATAGTTGTACGAATCGTGTAAATGTTTTCTCAAAACTATTTTTTTTAAATATAAATTGTTCTTTTTTTATTTGCTTCTCTACCTTTTACTGTTTTGAATGTAATTTTTGTAACACTGTAGTGTTTATTTGGCTTAATAGACGCCTATCAGTTTATATTATGACTCTTCTTTTTTAACGAAAAGCGTTAGCATATAGTCAGTTGGGGTGTCATTTGTAATGCATGTATGTATGTATTTTTTTGGATTGTTGTGTCATGTCATATAGTCATCATCCTCATGAGATGGGACATTAATTAAGGAGGAGTAGGATACTTTTGTACTTTTATCATCATTACTCATCGAAGAATACGGTTGTGAATTGACGAAATGAACTAAATTAGGGGAAAAAATTTATTTGAGGAAATGAAGAAAGTAGATAAAAATGCTCCTTATATTACTAAATTTACGTGACACTTGAACAATAAAAGTTGCACAATAGGCCAGTCAAGTCAGGCCAAACAAATCCAAAAGCAATGAAACAGCTAAATACATATTCGAGCAGAGTTGTTTGCCAATTGGTTTTGTTTTTTATTGGTCATCATCATCACAAAAAAAAATTATGACATGAAAGCAAAGCTAGGTTATTTTTGTGACGTTAACGGGATTGAGTGGGAAATTGTGTTAAAAATCCATTTTTTTATATTTTAAACGCTTTTTACGCGTTTTTAATTACAAATTGTACTGTCGCACTAAAATAAGACGAAAAGTTTTTTTTGGTTGCATTTGAACTGACGAAAATAAAACGGTTCATTCAGCCATAAATGTTTTTTATGTTCAATATACAGAGCGACAGTTTCTGACTTCCTCAAACAACATATTTGCTCGGTGATTCGATATTGGCAACTGGTTAATATGAAATTAAGTGGTAAATTTATATATGTATCTACCTGTTTATGTTCATGCGTCCTACGTACAAGGAAGATTTTAAAATTAGATCTCATATAATTACTTAAAATTGACATGTGCGTGTGTGAGGAGGATAACGTGGAAGAAGAAGCCTATAATTTTGACACTTTATGATATGATATTTAATTATCATTATTAATTTTAAAAACAGACAAAAATTACTCGTCGGTCCATTTACTGTTCTTTTTTTTAAACAGTAAACACAGCACATTTAAAATTTAAGTATGCATATGTGTATTTTCTAAAAAGATTTTACATAATTGTTCATAATAAAAATTGACTTCAAAAAATTAAAAGGTAAAAAATATTTTTATTGCTTCACGAACATTTCTTTTTTCTTCAGAGAGATCACACATTTTTAAACCGAACCATTGTTCGGTAATTTTTATTACTTCTAACTTAATTCAATACACAATCCATTCTTCAAGTCAATCGAACGTACCCAACCGACCACACTTTCAAACCCAAAAAGGCGAAAGGTCACTTCCGCCAAAAAAAGAACGTAAAATACGAGATAGCGCATGAAAGTAACGTAATACTCTTGTACAGCTCATATGCACATTACATTTACTTTACAATACTTTCTTGTAATAATGAATGGTGGTTCACATAAAGAAAAAAAAAGCATAGGGAACGGGTCTTGCCGTTATCTCACCTCACTCACCTGCACTACTGCACCTTACCTGTATCCCATGTACCTTTTAACTCCTTCAGTAAAAAAACCGAAGTGGTAAAAGTACTTTTTACTGGTAGAAACCACTACTATCACACATTCTTTCCCTCTGACAGAATGTGTCCGCGTTTACTCCGTACTCTACTGTATTTTTTTTTTTCAAAAAAAATCTGCACATCATCATCATTCCCATCGCATTTATTGCCTCATGATTTTTAAAAGATTGTTGGGTCTTGTAACAAATATTGGTCCTTTCTAATCGGTACGGTGTGGTATAGGTTACCAGAAGAGATATATAGGTGATATCGAAAATATGTTACTTACGATTCGCAGAGGAGCAGGATGTGTTGTGTAAGAAGTTATCATGTTACTTTTCGTTGTTCTTCTTGTCGTGGCAAAAAAATAATAGAGGTAATAATGCGCACAGGTAGGCGCACAGAAGCCTGTTTGTTTACATATTTCCTCCATTCTTTACACCACTTCACTTATACATACCACATAACAGCAGAGATGATTAAAAAGGTGATGCTGCGCTTGTGTTTATATTACATACAGGTAAAATAACTAACTAACTCTTCTGTTAAATAACTGCACCTGATTTGATTTGATATTTAACTCACTCCCTTGTCCCTGTCAAATAGACAGACATACATACACATTTACTCTTTAAAAAAAAGTATTTAACAGGTTATCAGCTAGGAGCATTTGAAAACTAAGGAATTAAAGACTTTGTTGATGATGACTTTGTTAAGTGGTTTGTGGCATGAAATGCAGGCAATGCATAAAAGTTGCGTAACATTTTCAACAAAATGACATTTTATGGCCTCTCGCTCTCTATCCCCCTTAAACATTTAGTTTAGTTGGTAGCAGTAGCGACAATGCAATGCTGGTTTCTTTTTTTTATTTCACCTTTTTTAAAAATAGAAACGTGACTGCCTATCAAACCCAAACTAGAATATATATTTTAAATTTTTAAAATAAAATAAAAGCGATGGGCGATTGCATGACATGTCATGACAGGCCTTAACTTATTTTCGAGTATAGCTTGTTATTACTGTAGTCAATGAATGTGAGCAAAGTAGACATACATAACGACACAATCACAGTAAAAGGAAACTCTAGCGATTTTGAAGTATCGTTAATTAATTCAAATAAAAGTGGGGACAGCATAAAGGAATTTGATAGCATTTTGAAAAGTTACATATTGTAAACCTTTTTGATTTGATGTCTGACCTGATTCCAGTTACTGTAAACAAACATTTTTATGATTGAATTAAGTTGTTTGGAAAATTATTAGAACTTTAATGATTGGGTGACATGTGCATTATGCATGTATTTTCTGTATGTGTGTCTCAATCTCAATATTTTTGTTACTTATGCATTTTTATTTTTGTACAATAGATATGCATGTTCATCAAAACGATTTGGTTGTTATGTGTGCCCTATCTTTGAATGCATTTTTGTATAAAATTATTTCAAGATACTTGCATCAGCAGGAAAATACGGAGGAGGAAAAGAAATAAAGAAAAGTGACGTTTTTTTTAAGCTGTGCACCTCCACAATACAATCTTTATTGAGGAAACCCATCTCACACACTCAACCCTTATTAATTTTTACGACAAAACACAGTTACATGTGAGCCTAACAAAACAGGAATATTATATACACCAAAAAATCACTGAAAGGCATACATTCTTTTACACTACATACTAATTTGCTTATGCATAATAGTTGGCAATCATCTAATCTGAACAATCTACAAAAACCATGATGACGATGATCATGATGAGTGGTCTCACAATCTCCTAAATGAAATTCATATTACAAATGTACCGAAAATAATAATAATAATGGCAAAAATGGTGGTGGTGGTAACCAAAAACTGCTCAAAAACCCAACGGCTAAAATCATGTTATTTTTTTATCGTATCGACGAAACTTGCTATCCGCTACTACCCACACACAAACACACACATTTGCTATTACTATTATTAAGCTGTACTTTTAAGACTTGACTTGCAACTTGAAAAAAAAAATGCACGAAAAGATGCTAAAAGCAGCCCTATTACAGTCACACCAGCACACAAAAACGACATATCACATCATATCAATTCTCATCATCAAAAGCATCGCGAAAAAAAAAGCGAATCAAGTGAGATGAGATGCCGATCTGCTGACGATGAGAATAGAGACATGCTTCACTTGTTCATCATATCATGCTACTACATATTCTCTTCTCATTCACTTTTTTGCCCTTGCCCTTGAAGATCTCTCGCTTCACTTCATGCTTCTAAAGCTACGTTTGCTGCTGTTTTGCTTCCTGCTCGTCTCCCTCTCTTCTTAAAACTCAACTCTCCTCATCTCCTACCTGCTAAACTGCTTAATAGCAATATATACAAAATACTCTCTATATAACCAAACCACTGACACTACTGATACAATGCACTATTCAATTAACCTGGCCTACGCGCAAAAAATCATTTCTACATATAAACTATCTAGCTAGCATACTATCATCTCACCAATTCAAGCAAAATGAACTAGTGCAAAAATTCTCTTTGCTCATATTTGGGCACAGGGAACAACGGAGAAGCAGGAATTTGGAATATCATTAAAGCACTTGTCTGTCTATCCGAATATATCATCAAAGCACTCTAGCTTCTAGCGTTGCATTGTTTTTTCTTCGTCTTCACTTCGTTCCAAACAAAGGAAGACGCCAAATGTATTGTGCTATGGAATGATATAATATGTTTAATATGTAGGTATCCATGTTTGTTATAGGTAATTGCTATGGTTAAATTTAAAAGTATAAAAAAAACTTTTTTTTGTAGTGTTCGAGCAACGGTTCCGTATTTATATTTAGCTGTCATTACATTTACTTATTTTGCAAACGACATTGCTTGTATGGTTTTTTTAGTACACAGTTTACAATTTGCTGTGATCGGAAATCCATTCTGTTTGTAGTATTTTTATCATAATGGTAATCTTAAAGCTTTACTTGATGGCAAGTAAGATAGTTCCATGCATACATATATGAATGCTACTAACCACACACACCACCAAAGAAATCAATATGATATAGCACCCACTCCTGGATTTAACACCCTATCATTATTTCCCCAAATCAATGTACAAACTTTATGCATTTAGTCTAAAATGAAGGAAATGTGCCATTCACTTTCTTTTTTTGTCGTTTATCGATTGGAAGTACAATTTTAAAGTTATTTATAACGCTTTGTTAAGTAAATTTTTAACCACAGTCATAAATCATAACATAATCTGGGATTAATGCAGTCAGACATATCATAACAACTTGACGAAAGCTGAGTAAAAATAACACTTGATAAGTAAAACAAATAATGACAAGCTATGAACTAAAAACATAACCAGGAAGCAATCATCGTCTTCTTCATCGCCATTGTTGCCGTTTTTGCTGGTATGATTAAATGGTCGTCCTTTTCATCTGTGAACAGCGCTGAAAAGGACAAAAATAAAAGTTATTTGCGAAAATCCTTGTTTTAATGTGTACTAAACTTTTTATGACATTTATTGGCTTGCTATTATTTTTATGATTTTTTTATTCCTCGTGCATTATTTTGATTAAGGGGATCCTTTACTTAAATTTAATTCTTTACTCAGTAAAGCAATTTAATTAGAGATACAAACACTGAAAGTTACATTGGAGTTCCGAAACACATTTTTTAACTTGCTTGTTGATGTGAATCAAAGGAAGTTAGTGAATAAATGGAAATAAATAAGTACTACATCATGCAAAATATTTGAGCTTTACTCATGCATGCATGCAGCATAACTGGTGATTTTTTTTGGTAGACAAGGTAAAGAAAAGCCAGATCTTCGCCCAGTTCGCCCAGTTGGAATGCTTCCAGCCCACCTGGCTTTTTTGGCTGCATGAAGTTTTTGATGTGATTTTTTGACGAGAGCAAATAATATATGTATTTATGTATCAACATAAACGAAATGACTGTAGCCTCGCCACTGAAATAGTTTCATTAAAAAAACAGTTGAGTTGTGTGATGATGGGTGGTGTTGAGTGCATTCCTTCCGTATTTCACCTGTTACACAACAACAAAATACCGAACAACGGTTGAAATTGTATGCACATGTTTGAGGATAATGAGAAGGAATTATTATATGAATGTTTCTATTATAGTCAATAGTGGTATGGCAAGGTTCACGGTGGTGCACAAAACAGCATTTTGCAAAAATTTGTACGAAAGAGGTAGGGAACACGATTATGATATTGATGAATGTAAAACTGTAAGATTGGTTTCGCTATTTTTCTTCATTTTTGACCGGTTTCCCGTTTCACTGACCAGTTTTTCCTTGTCTTCACACTACTACCCCTACCAACCACCACCACCACCATCACCGGTGCCACCAAGGTATTCAACGTGAACAATGTTGGATTGATGTAGTATCAGTATCTCTGTTTGATGATAATACATCACATCAAAAATCTAGTGAGGAGGGTGAGTTTCTTGGGCTGGCTGATATATTCCGTTCACATGATATGATGATAATGATGTTTTGCAATGCAGAACTGTAAATGAAAACCGATGCCAGATAGGATGTAAAAGAGGATTTTTTTTACAAGAAATGCAAGAGCTAATGATCAGGTGCAATTGAAGGGCGCATATAATATGTGTATACAAAGTTTTCAGTTTTAAGGCGGAGGTGCCTGGCGGTAAATGCTAGTGTGTGTATCAATGTTAATGAAAACGAGTAAACATTGTTTCGATCGCAACAAGTCAAGTCATTCAATCGAAAAGAAGTAGAAACTAAACGGTCATCATTGTATTACCATGAATGAAGATTACACTTTACCTTGATTATCATTACCATCATCATTTTAAGCTCCGGCTTCTGTCCCGGTGATTAACTATAAAGGGTACCCGTGTACTGACCGATCACTTGCAGTATGAAGTAGCCAATTATGATGCAAGACAAGTCATTTTAACAGATATGCACTTACGATGATATGGCGATGAGAGTCTCATCATGAGACTGTCAGACGGAAAATTATTTCAAACGTGTGAAATAGTTAGGATCCTTTTATAATGATGGTAATGACAGGACAGGGCAGCGCTTTACATCTGCTAAAATCCAGTTTCGGAGAATTTGAATGAGATGAATCAACTGAACCGGCCATGCAAATTATTATTTCGCTGGCTGAATCTTGAATCTTACTTAAAAAATTGCTGACAGTTCCGCAAACCATTAATGCTGTAAAGTATTAAAGTATTTAGCGAACAAACACACACCTGCCAATTATTAAACGCAGAAAACAATACATGACGTCACTTCTACGTCAGAGTTTAAGGAAATAAATATTTCAGTTTTTTCAACGTAATAAAGTGCTAATCAATTAAAGGATTTAACGAAAGAAAGCAAGCAAACATCCAAAACAAGCAAGCATTCTTATGTAAGATTGTTTAATGTGTCATTGGGTTTGGGATATTACGGTTATATAAAATCCGTGATTTGTGTAATATGTAGTAAAATAGGTCATAAAGAAGAATAGCGTTGCTGGTGCAAGCTCAGTCGCAAGTTCAGGTAGTGAAGTTATGTTCATTCATTTGGAAACTAGCAATGAGCAAGTTCATGTATGATTATTACATATTCCAATTAAGAATTCGCTCTGTACATTGTAATATTTATGTTCATAAAAATAGTAAACTATACACATGGTTTAGATTACAGATTGGAACCGTTCTGGAACAAGTTGTTCTTTTTTATCTTTTATTAAATTTCTTATTTTTTCTGCTAACAGTACCAACACCACCAACTTTTCTGTTTTTTTTCTCTTGCTCAGAATCCAGAAGCACAGCTATGTTAATTATCCATTCACAAGCCAGTGTAATTTTTTCTTTATGCGGAAAAACAACCACCTTCCTTTGTTATACACAGACATACTTTACTCACCTACAGATTTGGAACAGGTTATGGTTTTTTTCTTCATCGTGCATTGCTTTGGTTTCTACTGCTGATCTATATCACAGCATCAATTAAACTTTTTTTTATTCTCCTCCGTTGCTACTATTTATACAATTTCACTTGTTGCTTCCAAAGCTTACACATTTGTTGCATTTGCATGGTTTCACCTGATTGATATGTGTATATTTACCGATTTATCTGGCTTGAAGAACAGTTTTCTTATGCTGGAAGGTATGAAAGAGGCAATAACAAGCTATTTACTAGAATAACAAAGAAAAGGGTTATGCACATACTAGAACCGTCAAACATATATGCATTGTATTAATGTGTACAGAACACAGTTATCTTCTTTGGTACACGGTACACGAACAAAAGATAAGATTTACAAATACTTTCTACATACAAGTTTCTGTGTAAATTTGGGATTTACCTAAACTGAACGCATCTTCCTTCATACTTGTTTATATGAATTACGTCTTTTTGAGATGGTTATCATTAATATCATCACTACATCATATCAGAGCCCCATTTACTTATTCTTTTCTTGCTACAAACATCAATTTTTAATTTACTTCCCGGAATTCAAATTATGGATATTCTATAATATTAAATATTATACATCAGTGGCATTTATTTCCCATAAATTTGAGACATGCATACTTTTTATACACCCTTTTTATTTACAATTAAAAAGATTGCATGTGTATCAGAACAGCAGCTGCCGAATGCTGGATTTTTTTTTCTTGGGTAGAAAAACGGCAGCAGTAATAGGGACGACAATGCATCTCTGCATGCATGAAAACGCCTTTTCCATTGTGAATAATACATACTTACCAGCATGTTTACATGCAAAGTTAAAATGAGGTGATGGTGGTTGATTGCGGTGTGCAATTTATTTCTATGCTTATTTCATCGTAAGGTAAATCTAAAGTACATCTAGCCATCTTGTATATTTTTTCATTTCTGGTAATAATTTTATCACTGAACTATTTAGGAGTAAAGATAACACTGAAAATGAATTAAATACTAAAATAAAGTTGATTTCATTATGCAATTTTCATTGCCTTCAATCCTAGCATTGCAGATTACAAAAAAAAAATTAGTTCAGCGGCTTATTGGCAGCTAAATAGCAAGCAACACCACCGGTTAGTTAGTCAATAAATTCATATCATTATGGATTTATTTAGGATGATGCGTTAATGTATTTTGTCATTTGCCATCATGATGCGCACTTTACAATTTGTAACACGGAAACACATTTAACAGTTGTCTAAAAATTGATGGCTCATTTTGTTTTTAAAATGCATGTGTGTATCCCTATTTTTATTGAACAAGTGCATTTAAGCATGCCATGGAATGACATTCCTCATTGTATTTGAAGACAATGCGAAGGCAGACAAGTAAACTGTCATTTTATAGCCGAATTACTATCGGACAAAAATAGCAAAAAAATTGTTAATAGTTTGCAGCCTTATCTCGCAATAAAAGCACATATAACAACAGAGAATAAGGAGAATCGTTGGTGTATTATGGCTTACTGCTGTCTTCACTTCCCAGTTTGCTATGAACGCAAGTAAGCATATTATTATCGCATGTCGTCATCATCAAAACGTCCATTTGTTGTTTTATATGTTCGACGTGTGATGCATGCTCACGTAAAACTACTTGCTTGCTCCAGTTTTTTTGGTTATCTATTTTTGCATTGTTGATTGTATTGATGATATGACTAATCGATATACATTCAAGTAAACATTGATATTCATAATAATAATAATAATGCCTTTGATATACATACATCATACCGCACTTAAGAACTAAATAAAATATTCTGATCGAATTCCTTTAACTCGCCAAAAGGAACAACATTGTGTATGTTTTTCCTCCAAAACGGCATGTCCTTAATCAATGAAAAAACTGCGTTACCCTTTTAATTTCTACAGACTCAAAAATAAAGAAAAAAAAAATCGCATGGATTAGTCAGTCCAACTACGCACATTATTCATGTTGATACATATCAAACCTTTTTATTTATTTATTATTGTTTTCCCACCCAACCAACTAAAGCGTGCGTAGCGTACAGCGTTTATATTTTGGGCGTTTACTTAAATCCTTTGCATAAAGTGGAAATCAACAAAAGCAAACACTTGAATTTTTGGCTGGACTATTATCATTCCCTGAAATCTTTTATAAAAAAGGATGTATTCTCTCTGTATTTTCGGTCTTTTGTTTTATTCAGCTTGTCAGTTTCTCAAACAAATGATACAATTTTAAAGAGAGTTGCCTTTTTAAAAAAATGGACATTTCAAGAAAAAAATACAACACACACTCAACTCAACAAGTGTGATTCTGCAACACCCATCAACTATTAATAAACATCTCCCTCCATAAAACTCACAACATCCACAAGTCATAAAAAAGGAGCAAAAACATGCAATCAATTTACGGTAATAAGTTTATAAAAAGGCGTTGATCAACATTGTAACAGGTGGGAAGACTAATGGGGACTGGAATAAAGAAGAAGATTTTTTTTAAACGATTTTAATCATCATCACGCAAAAACTAAACACGACCACCAACAAAACAAAACCATAGCCTTCTAATAATAGGTGCGGTGTGTCCATGTCCAAGAAGTCAAGTCCAAGTATAAAATTTGGAGGAAAAAAAAATTAGCCAAAAATATAACCTGCCCTAATCCCTTTGAGATAATATACCTTTTTATGCTTCTTGTTGCCATCATCTTAAATACTTTACTACATCGCTTATATGGCCAAAAATGGGATGATAACACGTGTGTGTTTATTTTCATGACGATATCAGCTATTTCCTATCCTAGGCCCTTGTAAAATGCATCGATGCATGCATACCTACCTGGTATAGAAAAGGACGCACGTTGCTCTTTTTGCAAAGCCATACATCAAAATAGCAACGCATGTATAATATTTTTGCACTAATATTGCAATATATACATTTTAACAGACATCTAATGCATACATATAGACTACAGACATATAGTTAGTCACTTCGGTCTGGTGTCTGAGTTAGCTGAAGTCTCTGATGATATGATGATGATGATGGAAGCATGCAAGCGTTGAATCCAAGTGCTTTGCTTTGCATATTTGCATTGTTTTGTCTAGAGCACACACTCTTTGCAAATGCAATGCAATAAATACCTATGCACACACACCATATACTTACTTTACCTTATAGCTAGACAATGCACCATAGAACATCACAATGAAATTCCTACTTACTACCAACAACAGTGTCCTTGACATTGACTTTGATCAAGTAGTATGAAGACAAGACAGCGTAACGAAGAAAATGGTCGCCTTGTCTTGGAAGAAGGTTTTTGCGTTTTTTTTACGTATTTACGAGTGTCGTTGTGTACGTCGTATTTGTTGAGGTAGTTAAAGATAACGCACACACAATGCATACATTATTATTTTTGCATCCTCTCTCGAGATCTCCCTCTTCGTGTATCTATTTACCTATCTTGGTTCCACCTTGATACATTTTTTTATCTTATTACTGTTGATGATGAGTGATGAGTGGTCTTAGTGGTAGTCCAGAGTGTTCCTGTCCACCGTAGTCATCATCACCGAACCGCCACAAAAATGATCTTCTTCCTTTGGAATGCATTATTCTTACTGCTGCTATCTTACTCATCAACATCATCATCGTTCTCAATGCCAATTATTTATATTTTTTGCCTTTCCGTCATGATTATTATGAGCGGTTTTGTGTAGTAATTTCGTTTTCCGGTTTTAAACCACGCTGGAAATTATTCTATTTTTTGTCTGTGCTGTACTCTGACTGTAATGCCAACTTGGATTTATCTGTTCCACAGTCCGCGCACTCATTCCACTCCACCTATTGTGGGCATGATATATTCTTGTAGGAGGAGGAAGCCCAAAAAAAGTGCAAAATATTGTGCGGAATATACGTACTCATTATTGTAGTTATTGCGAATGCAGAAGAAAAATTGCTCATAGGCGAATAAAAACGAAGATCAGCTCAAGTCTATATGTGTGCATGTCCCATTTAACAAGTAAAAGTTTGTTGTGTTAATAATATTAATAACAGCTATTATTTTAGCATAACCAGAGGTTATATTATATCCAAAACAAGAAAAAGATGAAACGTCGACAGAAAACGGCAAATAGACTTTTGCAAACGTCCGTCCGTGACACAAGAAGCAGGGGATTTATTACGAATTATTTTCATCTTCAATTTTACTGAAAGCGTTAAAGATTTTTTATTCATGAGAAGAAAAATATATTGTCCCCTGTAGCTTCACACCAGAAAAAACTTTATAAGTTGTGCAACTTTGCATTCCAAATATTCCTCAAACTAGAATGATCCGTTTAAATTGCCATACATAAAAAATGATGCATTACAACAATTTTTAAGAAACGTAATAACAAAAAATAAAATATGCATACGTAGTAAAGGTGCAAGTATAATGTAAAGTACTTAAATACTTTTGAAACAAAGCTGTGCCAGTCTTGTACCTAAATAATTTAATGACCGTAAAATTAGAGGCGACAATCACATTTAAGAATTACGAAGACGAGACAAATAGTCCAAAAATAAAATGAAAATATTATAATAAATATTTATAATCTCAAATGTATTTAATATCAAAACATTAACGAAAGTGAAATACAATTCCCTTTTTGCAATCAAGTTCCCTAAAACTGCCGACTTTGTGGGTACAAAATAAAGAATGTTCGATGCTTCTAACCATTTCATAACTGATAGCCCTTCTCTCCGCTTAAGATGCCATCAATCCATCCTGTTTTTATTATTCCAGCTTCTCAGGAAATCTCATTCAAGTTATTACCTAAAGCGCCAGAAGAAAAGTCTTTTTTGGTTGATTTGATGTAGCTATTAAGCTGCTCTGCGTGCAAAAATGCTTATCTAAAACTCTATCCACCCTTTTTGCATTTTTGATAATATCACAACCATCTTTTCTTCTTCTGAGCAACATAAGTTGGGTTGGGATATCCATGTCCGATTGTATTTAATAAAGAGAAGGCGGATGAAAACATTTTCGTGCGTTTATACATTTCCACTTTATTTTCTGCATTTATAAGTGGGCTCATCATCATCATTATCACCAGGAGATCAAAAAAAATCAAACGTTCAAAGATAAAACAGTGAAGTGAAATGATAGCCTGTCTTTTTACACTGTCTTCTAATTTTGGTTAGATTCTCCGTCCGTCGTCGTCGTCCTTTTTTCATCTGTTGCTGATCTGATGATGCACACAACATCCTCCTGACAGGTTGAAGTTTTAAGCGTTTACCCGTGTATTTTACACAATTACATACATGTCATGCCATGCATGCCTTCAAAACAGATATATACATAATACATCAAACATTATAATATCCCTTAAAAACCTTCCGAAAAAAATACAAGTTAGAAAAAGACGAAAGGATTAAAAAATATATATATTATGATGGCATGGCGTGTCCAAAAGGTTTTCGATTACACGAACAACGAAAAAAAGTTATTATTGCTATTATCCTTATTATTACCAAATAGTATAATGTATAAATATTATATTTTACGCCAATGATATCGGATCAAGAGGATCTTCATGATACTTTCAAAAAAACATGCATGTAAGCATCTTCCTCTTTTTCCTCTGCTGAGGTTAAACGCATCATTGCTTTAATATATTCATATTTAAAAAATATTCTTAAGGAAAAAAACCTGATCTTCCCCTATATGTTTCCTTTTTCAAAGTAAAAAGGTTTGCAGCTGCCTATTTTTTTCTTTCGTATCAAAATTTACATTGTTTTGTATTTAAGTTGTGTGTGTGTGTCTTCTTCTTTCTTGACTTGCACATAAATCGAGGCCGCCCTCAACAACACTACTGTTAACTGCAAAACACTTACGTAACATAACTTATTTCTTGTCGTCGTAGGTAGTAACAATTTCGTGTAAGAATTTGTTTGTACTTTGTAAACTGGTGGTGATGGTGATGCTGCAAGCAAGTTACAGTATATATGGTATATGGTAATATACATTATCAAATCTGTTCCCTTCTCTATATTAATTTTTCTCGATATTTGATAATCAGAAAACCAGCAGAAGAACAATCCTGCAAGACAAGAAGAAATGGTCAAATCCAAAGAGAGGGAGAGAGAGAAAAAGCTTAAACAGCTCACCCGGTGCTTACTCCTCTTGTATGGAAATTACATCTTGTAACTTGAACAAGTGCAATTTCATGTTTTGTATCTTCATCTCCATCAACAACATTTTTTTTGCAAAATCCAATGATGCAAAAAAGAATAATATGAATAGGAAAAAAGACGAATGATTTTTAAAGAGAGAAAAACGATTTTCAAAAATAAGATGTTGTTTGAAGGTTTGCGCTTCTTTGCTAAAAAATATGCTTGCATACTTGGCTGCAGGCTGAGCAAGAGGGGATAATCGTTAAATTAAATGACCGTTTGCTTGCTGCTGCTGCCCATGCATAAGTAATTTGAAAGGTTTCTTGCTGTGAATCATCCGAGAAAAGGTGCGGCGATATATGGCATGCATGGATCAGGGCAGACCAAAACCCGACCAAGCCATCATCATCCATGTTCATTTTCTTCTGTCCACGAAATATCTATGAAAATGTCATGCAGACGACGAGTTGGTCTTTTTTCAGCTTGTTTGCGAAAAAAAAACAAGAGAATTGTGCAAAAAGGTAGCGTAATAATAATATATTATAATGATGAGTGATTTTAAAATTTGCAAACTTGGAGTTGGAGTGTCCACCCTCACATTTTGCCATGTTGACCCCTACGCGCAAAAAAATCATCCTCTCTCCTTTGGTTCATCTCTGCCTGCCTTATTTCATTATTATCAATTCTCAACAAGTTATGCAATTACATTGTTGTTTAGCAGGTACAATGTACGTTACGTTACACGTTACCTTTTACAATGCATCATTGAATAATCAAATGTTGTATATATACAAAAAAACTGGTTTCTATTTTAGCTCGTGGATATTATTGCATATTGCAGCAGTAAAGTACAAAAAATATAAACGTAAAGACCGAAGAAACAGATAACACGAAGACATTTACAATGAAATGTTCCATCGGACGGAATACGGTAAGACAGGTTGAAAAGGTAGCAGCACCTTTTTTGCTGCGTGGTCTCGGTCTCCCTCTCTCTCTCTCGAGCAGGTGACAAGGATGAAGGAACGACATTCTTCCTTAATCAGAATTTTTTAAGAGAGACAATACAAAAGAGGAAAAGCAAGATACCTACGTTACGAGAATGAAGATGATTACATTACGATTATACCTGAAATTTAAAATGTAAAAAATAGACTCTGGTCACTGACGGTTTTACAATAAACGTCCATAAATGTACTGACACTGACGATGGACTGGTAATACATGATTGCCTCATTCGTATGCCGGAACAGAATCTTTTTTCTTTTTTCAAAAAAGTACATGACAAAGAGTAAAAAGTGGTTAACTTTTTTTTATTGCGTAAAAGTGCCCACGAGAGAAAAGAGAGAAACCATGTTTCAAAAATGAAATTTATTGATACACTCAAACTCCATACCGTTTTCCTCCCTTGCTTTTTTTCATGTATGATGTAACAAAACAGTATTTAATTATAATCATAATAATAATCGTTTGTTACCAGCTTTCACGATGATCTGCCATTCCATGGTTGTCGTTCACATAGATATTATTTTAAAACTTTTTGCCATATAGCTGCCTGGAGCAACCAAGAAAGAGATGAATCTTCAACGGAGGTCGTAATAAACATGCTTTAAAACTTTGTGACAGGTATTCAGGTGGGGTTCAGCGAAGGTACAAGGAACAGGTATGTGTAGGTATACAATTACCAGCATGATCAGATCGCATCCTAATCACGATGAGTAAGGAAAGGAAGGACGGGCGGATGTTTGCGAAAAAAAAACAAGTATGCTGAAAAAGGTAGTATGGTAGGTAGGGTTAACGCTAACACAGAGATTGTGTTCAAGAAAAATTATTGACCAGGTGTTGGTTTGGTGTTACTGTCGTTTCAAGTGACGTAGGGCAGGACAGACAAGCCGAGCCAGCGAGACAGGCTTTGCAAAAAACAATCAAAACCATAAAATTGTTTTCTTTGGGCATCATCAGGCTATCATGTATGCAAACAAGTGCAAAACTGTACTGAAAAAGTTTATATGAGTTCGAAAATTTTCGTACGTGTACACAAAAGTACGTATTATTGTATTATAAAACAAAAGTCGAAATAATGATAAGATAAATTAAAGTAGTGCAGGAGTCGCTTACTATGAAATCGGTCTTTAAAAAAATGAGTGCATTATTTCTCTTATTACATAACCAAAATAAGACAGGTAAACCTGTAAAACGAAGTGCCCTTGTCAGTATGGAAATAAATGAAAAAATGGGCATTAAACATTTTTAGATTTGGTAAAAAAACGATTTTGACTTCTCTAGACCATGAATTGTGCAAATTATCATGAACTAATTTGTATACATCTTTGTTTGATTGAGCGGATATATTATAATTCATTTTAAAATGCATTAACAAGTTTTTTATTTGCATTTACATATTTGCACGTTGAACTTTTACCCAATAATTTACAATAATCTTTAGTTTTATTAAAATACGTTGGAATGTTTTGGCTGGACATTATGTCAAACAAAACTCTTGGACTCTATGGGGTTACATCAAGTCAACTGAAACGTTGTGCACGAAGGAGCATGCTTAAATATAGGAAGAGTCACACGAGTACATTAATTTGTTTCATAAAATGAACTTTAAATTGGGTCAAATCAATTCGCCCCACAATCAATATGGTTTTTCCATGGACCACATGAATGTTTCATAACGCGTTAAGATGAAGATGAAGCATTCCGAGACTGGCATACTTTCTTTCTAGTTTTGTGTTTTTATAAAGTGCCAGTTAACTGGCTATAAATATACAAAAAAGGTGACCCACCCAAGAGGCCATTAAACAAATCCCTGATTATTTTTCACTGCAAGCTACGTATACTAAGCAAACGTATAAGTCGTGTTAGCAAAATATTCTCAAAATATCAAAAAGGAAGAAGTAATGGCGAAATAGGATGGAGTAATAGCAATAAATAGTACAAACTTGATTAAGTAGCTGCAAAAGGCTCACACATGCAAAGCCTAAATGTAACAGAAAAACAACTCAAAAAGGGCTAACGATCAGTACTGTTTGTGTAGATGATGACGTTACTGGCTCTAAATGTAACTAGTATTGGTTTACTAGGAAGAATAAAATGGGTTTCAAACCGAAATATGAACTGAGTATAATAATGTGTTATTATTTATCTCGACTTTAGTTACACACACACAAAGTATTCCCTTTTTTAGAATGTTGGTACTCAGTGCTGCCGCATGCGTGGGCGTTTATAGTTTTCACAACAAAGCAACAAAAAAAAGAAACGATAAAAAGAGTCATGCAAACAAGAGAAATAATTCTATTCTGCTGGTGGCACTGACGACGCGGTAGAAAATAGCAGAAAGAAAATAGAATTTTATACCTGACTTATATTACATGCGGTACCGGTCTTGTTGAAAGTATTTAGGACCAGAGGTAAAAAAGGTATGTCCATTTGCAAAAAAAAGCATCTCCCAGGTCAAAAAGCAAACTAATTCGTTGACCTTTCACGTTTTGAGGAAAGTTAGCGACACAACTAGTGTTGCCCGAACAAGGTTTAGTTCCTGTTGCTTCCTGTCATATTTCCTTTGGTTTGTTTAATGTTTGTCACATTCTATTTTTGTTACCCATTTCCCAGGATAGCGGAAGAATAAAATCCAATAATAGATGGTGGCGTTGATACACATGCTCATTTCCTCCCGAATTGAATTCAACGTCAACATACATCCATTCATATTTATATACAATTTTGAATTTAAGTAGGAAGCTTGTTGGTTGATTGGAGCTCTATATTTAACTGCATTATTGCAAAATTTATGCTGTTCGAAATACTTTACGACGCGACGACGGACGTTGAGACGTCAAACTGAGAAATAAGCACAAAAAATACTTTGATTAAAAAAATTGCCATTTTGCAAAACAGATTTTTTGGCATTTTTTCTCCCTCGGTCAACATGTTCCTTGTTTTGTGTCCATTTGCACAGCATGAACAAACCGAAAGAAAAAAAATCTATGCAAAATTTTTTGATTTCAACAAGACAAAATAACTTAAGGCTTCAACTTCAAAGCAAACTTTGGTTAACCCGTTGGTTAACTCTGTTGAAAAAGATTCCTGCTGTTGCTGTTATGCTATTGTACTTATGTATATATTTATTTGGTAATACTGCCGCTGTGTTTCTGTCTTATGACTGATCTTATAGTTTCAGGGGTGTCATCGTCATCATCATCATCCTCATCTTCTTCTTCACCGCCACCGAATCATGAGGACCGGTTTCATGATATGGTCTTCACTACATATTATGCCATGTTTTGAATCTTTTGTTTCTAGGAATGACATGACATGGACTATTGCGTAGGTTGCTAATAGACTCACTCACGGCTCACCTTTCTCAGCACACACATTGTTGTGTGTGTGAGTTACGTTGTTTTTGCACAACAGCACAATAACTCTGTACAATATCACCACACACTTCCAATATTATTATTATAATTCCATTCGTATTATTCATTGTTTCCTCAGGGATGAATCAGGAGGAGTAGGAGAGAGAGAGGGAGAAAAAAATAATGGTTTAGTTAAACTTGCCCATTTGCACTTTTCATTCAAAAAGGGCAGGTAACATACACATTACATTGTTATAATCTTATTCATAGCCAAAGTTTTAAAAAATAACAACTTTTTCTTCATCTTATTTTCTAATACATTTAAATTTTTTTTTGCATGTTTAACTTGTAGATTTTTTTGGACTTAATAATAATAATTCAATACTACATGCTATTATGTTTCATTCTATTTTGTTCTTGTACTCTCTGACCATGGCTTTATACATATTATTGCTTTTGAGTGGGCATTTTTGTAATACTGCTGACCGTTTCTCTCAAACATTTAGCTTCATCTTCATCATCATCATTGGTTCGGTATTAAGAAGAAAAAACACAAGACAAAAAGCCAAACAATATCCGGAACAAAGAAAAGGAGTTTCTTGGGGTAACTTCATAATTTAGAAAGCATGACAGGATGAATGCTTTTTCTTTTTTGGATGTATGCATGTTTGCCTTGCATGTATTACGTGTTTTGATATATGCTCAAACTGGTAAAAGTCAAAACTGGGATGATGTCATATTATTACCTTATCCACGGGTTCGACCGCAGCAGCAGCAGCTGCCTGCCGGCCTGTACTTCTTACGCAATATTCCTACGTAAGTAATATGTACATGCAAACTTTGTTGGCAAACTCAACATTCAAATTTGTAAAGCAGCAGCAAAAGTTGTTTTACCGTTTTGTTTGAAATATGGTCAACAGCAAAAAAAACTGTTGAGAGTTCCCGTATTTTTTTTCAACCAAAATTTTTGCACATTGTAAAACTGTGACCGGACCGTGATGACGATGGCAATAAGGTTAGGTACCTAAAAAAATTCTGCTACCACCGGTTCAAAATCCACTAACTTCACTAAATATATTTATCTCCCTTCGGCTTGTTGTAGGAAGAAAATCGTGTCTTCCAAAATAAAAAAGGGTTTGGCTGTCAATTTCGTTGCTTTGCTGCTGCTGCGTGAGAGGAGGTAAGATTAGACTTACAACTTAGTATTTAGAAAAAAAGTGAGAGATTATCCAATTTTGATATTTAAAAAAATTATTGGCTTGCTTGGTTGTATACAAAATCTGAAATCAAATACAAATTTCATTACATGAGAGTATCTATGAGCACATAACTTATAATGAAATGTTACGTAGGTATGTGGACTTTTTTGCTGATATGATAATGATTAACTGTCCATAGAAAAAGTACAAGAGGAGAGAGGAGGGAACATGACTTGAAATCAAGAATTATGTGTTTGAAAGAAAATTAAATAAAGGAAGGTGGCTAAAGGGCAGTTTGTTGAACGAAATGCCGCAGCAGTTCAGCAGTGCAAAAAAACAAATTTTCCTGATAATCTTGTCGTGTCGACGTATATATTTGGTTGGAAGGCAGGGCATTATCATCATAGTGTAAAAAGATTTTTTTGGGTTTGTGCCTGCCTGACTGCCTGTTTTTTTATGTTAAAAATCCCTGCCGTGATTTTCTGATTTCCGATTTATCCACAGACAACTTGCCTTTCATTGTGTCTTGAGTTGAAGAGTTGTCTACAAAGTAAAACTGATATTTTACGAGGACGATGATAATGAAACGTTGAAAACTTGCCATCAGTTAAATATTTATGTACAGTTCAAATGTTCGTCAGGTCATGGTGGTTGGTATGGCGTGTGGAATGAATCATAATCATGAATTATAATGTAGAGAGAGAGAGGGCAGTTACATGAGAGCGAGAGCAACTACTCATTCAACCATTTTTAAAGATTATGGAAGAAGGAAAGAATGAACAAAGTGACAATGAACCGATAATACCGAAAATGGAATAGAGCTAAAAACTGGTACGCATACTTAACAAAAACCGACAAGAGTCCGTCGTCGTCGTCGCGTTGTGCGGACGAATGTATAAGTTGTGTAATGCACACCCTAAAAAATTGCTATTCAGACAGCAAGCAGGAGCCAGTATGGTATTTATGGTAGTCAGTGGTTGCTTCAATTGGTATCATGCAAATTGCCCTTTTATTCTTCGCCTACATCTTTTTTTACTGAATAAAATATAATAATAGGAATCGCCGGACTCACAGTTTCCTTTGTCGTGAAGGTGGTGGTGGTGGTGATGGCGATAAGTCTAGTTTTTAAAGTGATTTTTTTTGCAAATGGTCAAGTGGGATTTCGCCAACATTCAAACGTTGTATAACAATTTACAATTGATTGAAATACGAAAAGACAAAGGAGGGTCATTGACCAAAAACAATTTATTTTGTTCTTCCCTCCTGGACAATGCAAAAATGAGGATGCCAAGTTGTATCACTGATTCAAGATGTATTGTTTCGGTAAAATCGCATCACACAAAAACATTAATAACAATTTTGTTTTATGAATTAAAAATCTGTTTTTACTTGCTTAATTTTTTAATCTAATGTTTACAATGGATGAAATGCTGATAGTAAAAGTCATCATAATTATTATAATTGAGACATCTTTTAGTAGGTCTTCAGATATATTTACCAGTAATCCACTGGCGATTATTCAAAATGACGCACAACCTGTTTTAAATAATTACTTAATCCAACATTTCCTAAATATTACCAAAAATAAACTTCAGTTCACATGCATGGGTATTATTCATACAACCGTCAGCGTCACCATCATCAAAATTCTTACTTAACTTAAGTACGTGTTCGTTAGATACACAGGACACAGGTAAAAAAAATATATAGCAACAACGGATGCTCACCTCTTTTCATTTTCATATTTCATGTATTTTACGTCTTTCTTCCCTTCCTTTTTCTTCCTTAACAGCCTATCCGGAAGTGTGTATCGATCTTAACGAAATTAGACCGGATGCTGTCGTTCACGTTATACCTTCTTACCACTATATAATATAACGAAACCTAACAACAAAAAACATGCACAAACGTCTAAAAATATAGCAGCAGGCGTAGCTTTATACTTCTTCATGTCATTATTTTTAGGGGATGTATGAAAAGTTTAATTTCAGTAGCTTTATGTTCAGTCTGTTAGTGACACGTCACTTGGCATATGCTACCCAAGCTTTTTTGAACACTGGCATTTCATTTTTTTAAACTTCAAAATAACTGATACCTGAATGACTACTTACTCAAACCATCCCTGGGTCCATCTCCCTCAGGTTCCCTGACTCAGGGCCGGTGAAACAATGGTTTTTCGATTATCTTAATTTCAGTTTTAACGCAGGCCTTCACTACACCATAATTGTTATCCTTGTTACTACTTGGAACCCAGCACACGCCATTTCTCATTTTCTTCGTTTTTCATTATTTTGTGTCAGTCAACAGAATTTTGAATCGTTGGGCTAATGTGGGCTTGATTTCCTCTTCACTTCATTCATGCTGGACATGACTGGACATTATGAAGGAAACGCTGCCAGCAAGCTACCAAGATGTCATTATATTTCTTGCGCCATGTGTGTCTGTAGTAGTCATAAGGACCAGCAAAAGGCCAGCATGATTTTCTACTCTACCTGTACTCCAGCAGCACGTCAGCAATAAAATTATAAAGCTAGCATTGACTATTTTACCCGAATTTTTTAGTTCGGGCTGTTTTGCATGATGACCATGTAAACATAATACTACAGTTTACATACGTTTTCTTTCAAAGATGCAATTAAGAATGAAACAAGCTCCACAAATTCACAAAAAACAGTAGTAATAATGTTAATAAATGAGTGTTTGTTCTCCACCTAAGGCTACTCATGTGAACGAGGGAGCCCTTTAATAGTCTTATAAGCATATATGCACTGGCCACCATGTATTTTACAAAAAAAAAGTAGAAAAAGTACTCCATTTATTTTTGGCCTTTCCGGTTATTGTTTAAAAATAGAAGTATAAGTGTATATTTATAAATTGATTGGTGTTTTGCATGTCACTTTGATGTATTTATTTAGAGTTCATGAAACTCACCAAATAAAATACTCGCCGGATAGATCGTTTTCATTTTTATAGCTCAGGTAACAGGAAATTTTGGGAAGTTGTGGATTTTTGCTTTTACATTTTACTTTAGATTTGACTTTAGATCGGTTTCAAATTTCAGTTTAGTACATCTTGATCGGATATATTTTACAAAACTTTTGATTTTACTGCTTTCATTTTTTCCTCGTTTGATCGACATTTAATACGCCAATTTTGATTGTTACATCGTTACAAAAACAACCTTCAAAGATGCAGACGTTGATTACAAGAAAAAATCACAGAAATTTACATTTTTCTGTCATCAAATACCATTGCTAACGAGAACTGCTGTGTAACAAGTTCTGTTAAATTGTTTTATTTGTACAGTAAAGTAAACTGTATCGGGTACATTTCGGTTGATTACGCGACAACAAAGTGTATTCATTTCACTTGACGATAAGAAACAATATGGGAAAATCTTCATGCTTCTGGAAAAAATGTAACATAAAACTGAGTTACGAACAATTTGATCATGATCATAACACTTTGTGAGGTACCTGTATTTCTTCGACATCATTATCTGATAATTTAAAGAATATTTGTACTTACCTAACTACCTACCTATATGTGTGCTATACGTATTTATGTATGTATGTGATAAAAATTGGGTAGATGAAATTTTAATGGAATACTATATAATAGCATTAATGTAATATGCAAGTATACAAGCAGCAGGCATGTATTTATTTTCAGCATATTATGGATTTATCGTGCAAGTTATGTATGCACGTATTTTGCGCGTAGGAGGAGAAGCCAACTCACTTCCCTTCATTTTCCTTGAGCGACCGGAAATTCCTTGAGCAGCGAACCGAGAAGTTTTGGTTTTTTGTCCCTCGTCTTCTTTTTACCATTTTCCTTCTCTTAGCTTTTCTTCAATGTAATAGTAACTAAAGTATACATATACTGAATACTGACATGTTTACTGCTTTGAAGTTGTTCTATTATGCATCCCAGTAGCTCAATTTTTCTGTGATGTAGCAACGCAGAGAATAATATATGCAGCATGAGATATAAGATCTCAACTCTTTTAAATTATGTAAGGCATGTTTGATGTTTGACCGGAGAAACATTCTTTCAAATTTTGAGATGAAACATAACCAATGACGACGCAATTTGTAATGGAATTCATGGAAATTAAAGAATTGAGCTCAGGTGGATTTTTTATCAGTGACGAATTCGGTTCTGCGCTCAATTTCATGCGAACTCATATTATGATTTTGCAGCCTGAATAATTTGTCCCATTAAAAATTTATGTATATGTAAAATCTAAGCAAATCAAATGCATTTAATAATTAACAGCCGATTATGCGAAATATGAATAGGGTTATGGATGGGATATGGGATATGATATGACGATAAGTTTGCATTAGAACACAACGTTGCACGGTTTTATTGGTCGGTACCGAACCGAGAGAGTCTTTTGTTTTGTTCGAATAATCATAAAACTAATAATAATGATGATTAACTAACAAAAACGAGTATTTGAAATTTATAATTACTACATACTAACCAGGTGTTCTACTAACTAATCAAGGTTTTTTCTCAACAGGTTCAAAAAATACATAAAGGTAATGTGGGTATTGTAAATACTTGCAAATAAGATACTGTGTAAATAGAACTTCTTTTTATACCTGAGTACAATTATCAACGGATAACACGAAATCATAATTAATTACAGTAATACACTAGTCATAATAAAAATATATTTATCACAAACGTTGTCATTTAGTAACATAGGTAACCTCAAGACAATTGACAGAGTTCACGTCACATACACATTAAATGTCACACTATATTAAATAATTAACTATTTTTCAGAGCTGAGTGAACACAACATTACTACTAATATTAATAATGAGACTGGTGGGAGTAATGTAATACGTATATGTACAGGCTAACATTAGATAATGCAATACACAAGTTTATATTAAATGGCAGCAAAAACTAATACAAATACTGTTATAATGAAACTAGAGTAATTTTAAAACTGAGATTCCAGGCAGGCGAACATACTACTCGCTAGTTAATAATTCATACACACTTCAAATCAATATTTTTTTGGTGATTTTCTCATTCGCTTTTGTCACTGCCACCGCTTAACCGTGTGCGTTTTCGACATGTCATTTCCTTTATGTAATCGTAGCTGTCAGGATCTTGCCACATTTTGTATGAATACAAAAGTAACACTACTAGATACAGCATTCGGTCCAAACTAAAAGAAAGAATTCGGTAAAAAAAGGAAATTATATAAACATCGTTGGCATTTCACTACATATTGAAAAGTAAACATTTTTTTTGTAACTCACGTCATAACCCTGCACACCAAAATCAGTACTGCAAACGGAATAAATCCCAAGTGCCGCTGCTTTTTCAACATCGCCTTAAATTCTTCAGACTTAACGGAATTTGCATTGTTGGCGAACACAACCTGCTAAAGCAAAAATATTTGCTGTAACACCCTGCTCGTTTGAAACCTATGCTTTTCTCGCTTTAAAGTCAAAGCATCAATTAATCGTGTGTTACCTACCTGGTTTAGCCCAACCAATTCAGGCATATCTTGCATTAACGTTGTTCCATACAGTGATAACCACGCTAATAAGTGCACAATGTTGCAGATTGGTTGAACAATGGGTAGTTTCCAAACATAGATAGGAACCACAACCCAATTTGTTGTCATAACCTGTTTATAAATCATACAAATGTACAAATTAATCACTACAAGCGGTAAAAACAGTGATTTGATTGTTATATGTATTTCAATAATTTTAATCGTTGATTTACATGCAAAACTGCTGCAGTGGCTAGGGTATAAAGCGAGCCATTAATTTTCCACTCAATAAAAAGCTTTCGATGTATGAAAGTTCCTGAGAGATTCCTTTCAGCCAAAAGGGAATGCTGACCCACGAATATGAAGAAGAGCATTATATTCCAAGCTAAGCTTTTAAGGACATTTTGTGGTACTGGGTTACATTCGGGAAGACATTGAATCCAGTCTGTAAAAATTAAAACATTTCAAATAAACAAATTGTAACTAAAAACTCAACTTTATTTTGCTCTGCTCCTAGTTTAATTTGAGAGTGCATACCTATTAAAGCCACCGGTGAATCTCCACTTTCCCAACCTCTGAGGAACCATAGTGCTTGTCCAATTATGACAT
Organism: Entomobrya nicoleti; assembly: GCA_034695465.1. Taxonomy (NCBI): domain Eukaryota; kingdom Metazoa; phylum Arthropoda; class Collembola; order Entomobryomorpha; family Entomobryidae; genus Entomobrya; species Entomobrya nicoleti. Next base: position 27,218 of record JAQFZG010000712.1, read on the forward strand.
AAAATAAAGATGTGTAGCATCCAAGGACAAAAAACAGTTTTGAAACTTTTGAAGCGCAGTCTTTAATCTGGGATGTAGTGGGCGTGGACAAATCATCCGCCGGTTGTTGTTCCGTCATCGCCCCGCACATTATTCTGACTTGTAGTTATTATTTTATCTAAAGTAATTTAATCCAACTAACTAATGTTTCCAATGCAACCAAAAAAAAACTTTCACATTTTACAAGGGCTGTCTTTGCCTCGACAACAATACAAGCATTAAGTTTCCCGTTATCAATCCCCTACTCCTTTTCCCACACAACATAATCGATTTTTAGTACACAGTTAGTCCTGACTCAGAAGAAACAACGCGAATTCTTGTTTACTTCACTAATTAGTGATCTTATGTTAATCATGTTACAAAGCTGTACGCTCTCCTCCTCCGTTGCAGCAATTGCATTGTTGATTGTTGAAGAAGAAACTCAATTGTTTGTTTTTGTTTCTTGGAAAACGCTTCAAATTTTCCCACTCTTTGTACATTGCCCCAATCTTGAAAATTCCTCGGATTACTGCATAACCGTTCCAAGATTGGGAGCATTCACACGTGACATTTCAAAATATAAGTAGCTGATGAATTTAAGAAAGAAGGCAATGCCAACAATCGGCAATAATATAAATATTTTTTAAATACTTAAGAAAAATACAAAGTTACAATTTCGGTTTATACTTCTGAATGGCCCCTTATTTACCCTTTTATGTCAATACAAAAAACCAACAATGCA
>JAQFZG010000713.1:0-27968 GCA_034695465.1 Entomobrya nicoleti
GACAGTTCCTATACTGTTGGTTGCAAGTCCTTTCATTATGCCATACACACCTTTACAGATAGTGTTCGGGAACAGTAATTTTTACCTAAGAATATGTTATGGAATTTGTTATGGATTCTTGAGTTTTTACGGTTCGCTAACTGTTTTCTCAGTGCTTTTGGTTGCGATCATGTTTCTAGAAAATATTAGCCATTACACTTCAACAATTTATAATAAAAATGGTTGTCGGTTTTATACCTCGTACTTAAGGTTTCGTAGATCTCAAACCTTCCTAAACACTGGGAATCTTATGTACAAACTATTTTCGCAAACTTTTGTGTTTCTTGGCATGTTAATCAACTCGTGTTGTGCTGCTACTTGTATCGCGTTGTATGGAAAAATTAATCCGATAGTTTATGCCATTATGCTTATTGTCCCTGTGATTTGTATTGCAATTGTTTTCGTTTTTCCATATTTAGCTAATATTCCTTTGAAGCATTCCGAAAATTTTATTATCTACTGGAAGCGTCACGTTGTCAGAAATGAGCACAGAAAAATGTTGCGATCATGTAAACGTTTTGGGCTGGATTTAGGTCCATATGGAATATGCACAATGCAACATGGACTGTTATTTTGCGATGATGTTGTTCACAATGCAGTCACTTTATTATTATTAGATATTATGTAGAATAATTAAAATGAAAGTGTGAGTTATAGGAACGATTAAAATATTTGCAAGCTTTGATTTGTTTTTGTTAAACAAAATTTCATATAAATTGAGTTGATTTATTTGTTCTAGTATTCTTTGGGATAACACCCATGAGTACCAATCTTGCGCATACATAATTATATTACATGAGATAGATTATATAATTACTTCTCGAATCAATTTAACATTTTAGATCGACCAATGCAAATTTAAGTACGCGATATTTTTTAACATACATATTTTTCTTCCTCTGGTCATCATAATTAACTGGTTTTACATCTTTCAGTTTACACAACGCCACAACTCAACTTCAAAAACTTTTATAGCAGGGCAATATAAAGGTTAGCTAAGCTGGGGTCGCGGTAAATATCGCTTGACCTTATGTCTTCGGTAATATTCACGTTTTTGACGTGTTGAATTTTTTTATCTTGACAGGAAACCGATTGAAAATAAAATATATTAAATAACGTATTACAAAATTTTGTATTTTTGGTGACCTTAGATTTTTTATTTCGCAACACCAGTCCAAACAAAGGAAATTTATTATGTACAAAATTTGTAACAATAGCTGAATTTTCATTTAAATATGCGTTGAAACATTTGAAGGTCAATATTATTTGTTTTAAAAACTCAAAAGTGACACAATAAAAATAATTGTTAACTGCAAACTTAAAATGTTATTTTTTAACAAATTATAATTGCCAGAAGCTTTTTCATTTAATAAAAAAATATTTTAAAGTGCAAAAGTAGCTCAAAATGGTGCACTACAAGTTCGTTTTAATTGCTGCAATATTTTGTCTACTTTTTTCATATACACTTGCCTTAGATGCTATAGTAAGTTTGGAACATATTTAGTTTAAAATAGCCATATAAACTGCATACATTTATAAATTATAATATTTACTTGCTTTCTAATTTAGATGTGCAAGCACACTTCTCAGTGCCACATCAACTGTAAGGATGGATACTGGCCTTGTTGTGACAAGATCGCGCATCCTGAACATTGCATGTGTTGTCCGGAAAGCCATCCATGTGGAAAGTTACATCTAAGCATATGCCAATGTTATGATCCCGTCGATGGAAAGCACATCATACCTCCTAGCGAATGCAAAGAATTCGTACACGATGTAGGACCTTACAGTTAATTCATTCCTGTAAAGTTTATTTAACATTTTATTTTTACAAGAATATTTGTGTTTTTTAATATCTTACTGTCACGTTTAACCAATTTGAAAATGCTAAATTTATAGCATGTTATAATGATAAGTAAAATGGTTTTTGACAGTAAAGTACGAGATGAGTAAACACTTTTTGTAAGCTGTATTCTCTTTTAGTGTCGTAACCCAATATATTTGGAAACATACAGTCGTTTTTTGATGCCAATAAATTAATGAAAAAATATTGAAACCTTTAACTTCGGATACTCTAACGAACACATAAATCAACTGATGAAATATTGTTTTAGATTTTTGTATGACTACAAGAATGTTAATGAGCATTGTAATATATTTGTTTTAAATATCTTTATTTTCATGACAAATATTTTGTAACAACTACTTAGCACAATTAAAATTATTATGGAGGTTTTTACTATTGAACACATGCCAAAAATGGTTTGCTCTGTTTTATAATTACTTACATCAAGGTCAATCATTGTTTTTTTGTGGAATTGGTAACTAAAGTGGTATGAATACAAAATTTAGGGACGTCAAAACTAATATACTAAATGTCAATTTTCTTCATTTTATTTTATCTCAATTCTGAAAAGGCCTACATTTAATGCACTAGTTCTCCTAAAACCGTATACCTGGCTGTCATGGTTTTTAATTATATATTGCGGACTAGCTTTACTCTTTGTTACTAAAGTTGTATATCTCTTCGTGGTAAACGTTTTCTTTAAAACGGTGGTTTTTCTTCGACGTATTAACACTAGTGATATTTTAAATGCTATTTTAGCATCAACATTTAATCAAGCTGCAAAATCTAAGTGTAGGTTACACTGGGTATTCGGATTTGCGTGGGAGTTGGATTCGGAGTTGGAATGCTATATAAAGGGAAAATATTTAGATTTTTGACTAAACCCTTGGACCCCTGTCGGTATGAAATATCAGTTGGTAAACTCGCCATTTAAGTTTATTACTCTACAAGATTATACGAGAGGTCACCGTTTTAGAGGTTCTATGTTGAAGGATGTTATTTTGAAAGTTGATAAATTACCTAAATTCTCTCTTAAACCTGCTTATGCAATATTAGCTAAGTTGGTCAAATTTTATAATGAATCACCAACACAATTAGCTTTAGACATGTTTCTTAGTTTAAATCCTGTGAAAGCAAATTCCTCTAAAAAGATTAATGCTACGAACTTAAAAATTATTATAATAACGAATTAACACGAGATTGTTAAAGTGGAAACTAATTTTATTAGAAATTATTGATAAGTCCATTTTAGTTAATCCGGAATATTTAATAAGCAGGAGCTTTACGCCTGAAAATGCAATTTCAAGGCCAATGTTATTTTCTGGATATCTTCAAGTTATGCCTTGGGCCGTTGGAGATACGTATTTTCAACCGATTTTCGAACGATATTTGGCAAAATTGTATGAGCCTGGAATTGAAAGGAAAATGTATTCCTTTGTACTGTTAACAATGCAATATAAAGGGTTGAGCGAAATTTCAGTTACAATACAAAATCAGTCTAAGAGTGAAGGCTTCAATATATCCAAAGCACAATTGCTTTTTATGTCTTTAAAAGGAGCAGATTTTATTTCCAGGAGTAATGAAAAGTTGACTGTTCCTCTTTCATTTAAAATGTTACGGTTAGTTTTCGTTATCTGCTTGTGTTTACTTATGATTTAGATTTTGATTAGAATTTGTGAAATATTCACAAAAGCCATAGTTAACTTATTACAAAATTGGATACTGAAATAACTCGAATAATTTCCTGTATTTGGTAACTTTAAACAATTGTAGGGATTATCGTTGAATTTTATTTTATAGCTTATTTCAATAATATGGTCAAGATTTTATTCAAAGCCCTTAATTTGGAGATATTGCCATGGAAATACGGAAGGAAAATTTAAACACTTCAAACAAGTTATTGCTTCAACTATAAAAGTATCTTTGGAAAATGTTTCAATGGCTTACACAATGGCGAATGCGAGAATAAAGATTTAAGCTATAAGTGGTGACGAAGTATGTTTATTTTAACTTGAGAACACTTTCATGTATTGTATCAAATCGTTCATCGTAGTGATAAGACGACAAGTAAACAAGTCTTTTGCTTATGAAGTTGTACATTTTAACTAAAACATATTATTTAAAATTAAATTTCGAAGCGATAGAATAACAATACACAATTGTTTTCTTTTTATTGTTTAAATACAATTTTACTAAAAAAATATTTCTAGTGTAATATAAGTTAATATATCTTTATCGCATTTTTTCTTTTTTGAGCCCCAGATCTTCAAGTATCGAATTTGAGGTCCCAACAAAGCTAAATAAATATTTGACACTTTTGAAGTGCCTTTGCAAGAAAATATAATACATATGCTTTCTATCCTGTTTAAAGAACTGAATGAAAAATATTACAGTTTAGCTTTTTACTCCTCTGAAATCAATAAATTTTGCTTCATTATCGTGAAATTAAAACGTCTTGTGATAAACTTGAAGATGGAAATTTTGAGCTTCATTTTGATTCTTGCAGTTTTTGCAGCAAAGACATTACCAACACTTTCCACAGAATATTCAAGCATTAATTTTAATACGAGGTTGAAGGCACTGTTCACTGATTTCCAACAGTGTCACATTAAATACTTTATTTCAAATTTGGTTGACCATGCCGACTATTTTGAAACGACATATACAGAAATTCGTCAATTTGAAAACACGAAAACTTTCTCAATAGCAGATTTCAAACATCTTACCGCAAGTTACAAACTTGACAGGAAAAATGATCGTAATCAAAAAAGATTTAGATCATGTGTCATTCACTGGTACATGTTTCAACAAATCAGCTGGAAAAACGACTTGGAGATTGCAGCTATCATGAAAATGTCTCAAATTTCTGATGGTACACCAAATTACCATATTTTGTTCGAATATCCTATTTACACAAAGCCTGATTTAAGCAAACACGAGGTTTTAATGAATTTCCTCACAAGGGAAATTGTATCGGTGTTCATAAAAGGTCCAATTTTATACATCGATTCCTTCGAAACAATGAATATAGTGTGTATACCTTGTGAACGGAATAGCCCACTTGTACACTTTGACCCAACAAAGGACAATATTGACATAGTCTGGAAAATAATCTACTCAGATCTAAGATTGGTTTGCATTGAATCTGATTTTTGGACAGCCCAAGCGTCAACAAACTTTGATTGCGAGAATTTTGTAGGAGCCGCCAAAATTCCACTGAGGGAAAATGTTATTGACTATTATATAGTAGATGTCTGTGTTCACCAATTGCTCAATAAAAGACTCAACTACACTGTTTCATATTCAACGTATTCAAGTTCAGTTAGTCATGGGCACGCCTTCGGTTCTACTTATGTATGCCAGGACAATTTTGACATGATAACTAACAAGAAAGAAAATCGAAGGCAGTGGATTACCCACGCTATACAATTTTCATCATTTTTCTTCATCTGTATTCAGGAAAGATTTTATTTTAACGCCACAGTACTTCTGAAGCCATTCAGTTTGTGTATATGGCTACTATTATTAGCTTGTTTACTTGCTTTAATTTGTCTTAACAAAGTTGCATACTTAATCACTGAGTCTTATGTCGATGAGCATAAATCACGTCTTGATATTTGGAACTTTTTTATTGCTATTCTTGCTACTATGTTGGATCAATCTGTTACAATTCGTAGATATTTCAAATTGCTTTCGCATCATATTTCCATTAAAATTTTACTGGTTACATGGCTGATTTGGCTAATTGGTGCAGTTAATCTTGGTACGCTATATAAAGGGAAAATATTTAGCTTTTTGACTAAAACGAAAGATCCCTCTTGGCCAGAAACGATTAACCAGCTGGTAGAATCACCATTTATTTTTATCACTTTACAGGATTATACGCAAGGCCATGAGAGAGGATCTCTGTTGAAGAGAGATGTTTTGAATGTTGACGAGTTTTCCGAATTCTCTCTTAGAGCTGTGTATAAAAAAATTAAAAAAAATTGGTTCAATTTTATAACGAGTCTTTTACACAATTTGCTTTAGACATGCGGTTTAACGACCTATCAAAAAGACTTTCTGCAAAAACCTTGGCCATTGTCGACAAAGACAACTTGATGAATGTCGAATATCTTATGAGTGTAAATTTTATGACACAAAGTGCTGTTTCAAAGCCAATATTATTCCCTGGTTATCTTCTCATTATACTTTGGGACGTTAAACGTACATATTTTCTGCCAATTTTTGAAAGATTTTTGGGAAAGTTATATGAATCTGGAATCGAAAGGAAAATGTATCATTTTATACTCTCTGCTAAGCATTATAGAGAGCTAGGTGTTATCGCTATGCAGATTGAAAACCGGTCCGAACAGAACTCTTCGACTCCATCAAAAGCAAAACTACTTTTCATGTCTCTAAATGGAGCCGACTACATTTCAAGGAATAACGATAATTCTACGGTGCCTCTTTCTATGAAAATGTTGCTGATGGTCTTTATTACTTGTTTTTGTATGCTTATGATTTCGGTATTTTCTTTACTTTATGAAATGATTAAACACAAAATTATATATTTCTAGTGATATTTACAAAGATATTATATTTGTGACAGCGAAAGTGAAATGGGACCATCCGGAAAAATTGTCCCTTAGTATATTTTTCCAAGTTGCATTGATTTTCTTCACAAGACGCAATGTAACTTGGAAAAATAACGAACGGACAATTTTTCCGGATGGTCACATTTTACTTTCGCTATCACATTTAACCTATAAACTAATAGATGATCTGTATAAATAGATTGTTTTCTTAAATCAAATATATTACTATTGCCTATTATTGTAGTAAAAACGTTGAAAAGGTAATACTAATAAGGTATTTAAATAAAACAAATATCTACCACAAATATTACGTGTGTTTTGCCGAAATTTTTATTTGTTTAGAATATTTCTTTTATTTGCTTATAAGCTAAGAATTGGTCAAATCATATTGTGCTATTGCTTAAGTAAACTAAAGTCATTTATTTCCACGAAAAAACTTTAAAAGTTCCCATTTGATTATAAAAACTAACACAATATGTATATGCATTGGTCTATGTTCAAATAATTGTGAAACATTAATTTAGTTTATTTGGAAAGTTTATTGAGGTTTTCTGTAAAGGATTACACCAAAAATCAAAATTTTGAGATTATTTACCAATTTGAATGTTTACATGTTCAATATCTTCTAAAATAACATTAACTTCGGAACAATTTTTATCATATTTCATGCCTTGTCATATTTTAATTAATTCAACATTTGCTATTTAAGCTTTTCTTAAACCAAATATTCTAATATTTCTAAAATTCCAAACTTAGATATGATTTATTAAAAACAAATAGCTTAAAGCAATAAGTTTAAAATTACCTTATTCTTAAATTAACATCACAAACCTCCAAACTATGTCAACACTTCCATCAAAACAAGTTGTTTACTTGACATGAGTGTCGCAAACGTGTCCAAATATACCACTCCTTTGCCTCGTTGTTTTTTTGTTATTTGTACTCAACTGCTTGAAGCGTAAAGAGAGCTGGTCATCCATTCTTTTAAAATGTTAACTAAAGCGACAATTGAAATATTCAAAGCCCTAGTGTATTTATCCCACAATCTCCTACTTTTAATTCCAATACAATTCAAATCAAAAAGTTTTCATTTGCACACAAATTTCAAAATATATAAACAATTTAATGCGTTTTTATGGCCACTACTAGTACCTACTTCTTTAGGCCTAACAATTTTCGAGTTTTGTTACTTTTCGATGTCGGGATCACAATTAAATCGTTTAATATTATTTTATCACAGAATCTTACTAATTTCAAAAACAGCTGCTCTAATAACATACTTTGCATTCCATACAAAAGGTCTACAATTCTGTCAACTTTTCAACGCAATGTTATGTGTATCCTCAAATAAACAAAGGCATGTTCAAAATAAACGTTTGCTAAAGACCGAAAATAACGACGATGTTTTATTTGTATCGCTATTAGCCGGTTGTGTCGTTTGTGTTGTGGTTTTATACTTTGTAGTCATTCCCACAATTACATTAACACTACCTTGTCTTCACAATACCCCAATTACTATTTGGCTGAGCGATTGTAACAATATGCGATTCCGAATATTTGTGTTCTTTCTGAATTTCATATTTATGTTACCTATTGGATCACTGGGAGCTTTAGCAGCTGTTACATTGTGTGCTACCACAAATTGTATTAACGAAACATTGAAACGAATGACGTAAGTAAAAGTTATAAAATTGAATTAGAGTTAAATAGTTTTGTTTCATTTCTAAATTTAGCTGAGTTTTTCTTTACTAGGCTCATGTGGATTCTAAAAGTTTATCATCATCAGCGAATTTGCTTCATGGCGTCTACTCAATACCGCCAATTTCAAGTTTTTGTGCGTTTTACCAATATCTGTTTTGGTGGATCAGTCTTGCCCATTGTTCAATTCAACGGGGCGTTAATTTTAATCGCCTTTTTATATTCAACATTGATATTTGGAAGATTTTTACCCATCTGTGCTACTGTATTGATGGGCTTTATTTTTTTATTTCTACATACACTAGTATGGGTAATACTAGACCAGGGAAGTGGACCTATTGTAAAGTCTAGCAATTTTTTGCAAAAATGGAAGCAATACAATCGAAATTGCAAATGCAGTTGGATGAGAAAATTTCTTCGAAGCTGTTCTAAAGTTCGCCTTCGCATGGGATCGTTTCATTCCTTGGATCGACAAAGGGCTCCAAATTTAATGCGATTTGTGTTGCAACGAACATTCTTTCTTGTAAAATCATTTGGGGACTTCAGTAGAGTTTCCATATCGCTACCATCTGGAAGAAGTTGCTTTTATATTTAAAAGTTGTCCAAGTTTTCTTGCTACGCTTTAAAAATTACGCTTTTGCTGAACCAAGCCAAAGTGTAATTAGGTTTTTGGCCTAAGATTTTAAATAGCTTAAGCCGGTGTGTTTACCTTATACTGTAACTAAAATGTTGTAAATAGTATTAACTTGTAGGATCAAGATAACTAACATTTCAGACAAATCTATTGAATAATTTATGTGTCTGTCATTATAGAACCCAGCCATACAATAAACCTACGTAAGCAACATTCTCGCAATCGTGACCCTGTGAACGTGTAAACATTCTTGACACAATTCAGATAAAAATAAATCTTACCACAAACAAGTCACCAAATCCGAATACAAACGTAAAGCAAATGCGGGGGTTTCGAATATGGGGTTTTTTAAACTGTATAAATTTAAAACTATGGGACTCAAATGAATTGCCTTTTATAAGGCTATATTTATAATAAATAATTTATTGGTAATTTTTATTTCAGGCTTTTTGCCCACAATAACTATTTTCAGACTGAGATGTATAATGTTTGTTATTCATGAAAGCCAATGTTTTATAAATTTGTTGTACATGTTCTGGAAATATTATGCCAAGAGCTTAGCATCAGAGATCTAAAATAAAAAAACGTTTAATAAAAATATTCCCCGTGTAAACACCAGTAAATAATAAGAGAAAGGATCGTTAGGATCATTATAAGTTAGGTAGTTATATGTTGTGTTAAATGATTCCACAAAATTAAAATCTCAAACTATTAACAAGGAACCTATATAACAAAATAAGGTAAAAGTTTTAGTTAACTTGAAAAAAAGTTAAACAAAATAAATTGAAAATTACTAAAAAAAATACAATAAAAAGAAATTTACAACAAAAAATTAAACAAACCAGTACCAAAGTTATTACCAAATAATTAATTTAAAAAAATTAATTAGTTTATGAAATTAAAATTATGAAACTGAATTAAAGTTATGAAACTGAATTTAAAATGTCTTTCAAAAATTATCCTCCTACAAGTCCTCCTTCATTCAAGCCATTCAGCCCCCTCACCGGATAAAATAAAATGCACACCTTATCACAACACATCACCTCCCGATGGTCGAAATCCTTCATGGTCTCCCCCAAATTGACTTGATCTAATTTGTAGGTAGCGCCCAAGACTCTTGCCTAATTAAAAAAAAAAGAAATTAAAATTAATTTAGTTGACTAATTAATTATTTAAGTACATTAAATTTTACAGTGGACAAATTACGCTTTTCTTCAGGTCGGGGATTTGATAAGCGATGCTTCCATAGCTTCTCAGTTAATTTTCAATTATAATATTAATGAGCCTTTTAATTAACCATTTAATTATATTTAAAAATAGACACCCACCACGGGATTTTGTGACGGGACCAAACTGACAAACACGACCGGGCTGCAAAATTAATTAAACAAAAAAGATTCACTTCTAAAATAATTATTTATTAATTTTTAAGAGCAGCAGCAGCAACTTAACTTATAAATATAAGTTTTTTTTCTTTTAAAAAAATAGTAAACTACACAACAAGTTTCCAAAAAATTAATAACTAAAAAATCCAAGGAAAAAATCAATTAAAAGACAAGTGTTTCTTTTTAAATTAAAAAATAATTATATATAAGTTTAATGTTAAAAAAAACTTTTAAAATTAAAAACAAACAATTTAGGAAGAAATTTTAAATTAATTATCCCACTCACTTCCAACATAGTATGCAACCCAATACAGCCCTTAACCATCTCCCTCTTCAACCGCGAAATTATTAAAAATGGCGGATTTAAAACTAACTACATTTTATCTTATTTTTATTATTTAGAATTTTACGTTGCATTTTTGCTAACTTTGTCGTGTCGAAAAAATCCACAAAATTTTCTTTGGGAAAAAATGTCGCTCTCTTTAGCTGCGTATTGTAGTGCATTCTCTATTTCAAAATAAGTTTTGATTAAATTTCACACAGTCTGCATAAAATAGGTTTGTTGATAAGAGTATCATAAACACTAAAAGGTCATAAACTCAAACAAATGTCATTTTACTGGTAATGCGGTAATAACTAAATGAAAGACTGAATGCTACAATTTGACAGCTTGCATTTAAATACCAGTCAATCAATATAAATAATAGTGACATTTGTATCAACTTGATGCGCTTGGCTAGATCTATGAAGAACTTTTGGCCTCTGAGCTTAATAAAAACATTTCTATGGCCTGCGAAGTGACTGAAAACGACCGCAGAGGCTATTAAACTCATCATATCATTCAGTGACTCATTACGTAAAATATTGCGGTTAGTGCTATAATCCCATTTGTGACTTTTATAATTTAAAACGTATTCGTCATCATTATCATTAGTTAGTATTCTGCCAAAAATCGCATGCGTCAAATAAATGATTTTTTTTGTCAAATTTGTGTTTTTAAAAGTTTGTTTTTGTAATGTTTTTTAATGTGATTGTACAAAACATGCATTCGATTCAGTTTGTTTCACGTAGATAATAAACACGTATGACGTTATAATGTAGGAAGTAATTATTGAAATGAACAGTTTTAGTGAGAAAATCGATGACGCACACTGTTACAGCCTATGAAGCTACTCGGTATTAATTATCAATTTAATTTTGGCGTAAATCAGGTCAAACAAATAATCTTTTGTCTGAATGGGCGTAAAAAATTGACTCTAATTTAAGTAAATGCTCATTTCTCAAAATTTAATAATCTAAAGTGTCACATTTGATCTTGACTAAACAGAAAAAGAAACTACGAATTAAGTCTCTTGCTTATTTTTCGCAATATTTTATGTGATGCATTTCTGTAGTGTATTTATAGAAATAAACTTCCGTAAATGAGTAACAGAGAAATTAATAGAGGCCAACTTGCTGGAATTTTAAATGTATGACAAAATTAAGTTTTTGTAAGCCTAGTCCACATCAACAACATTTGTCATAATTTAATGCATGTAAAAGTTCAATAAGTTAGGCTGGATGAATGTTAATGTGTCGTTCGATTTTGACAAAAAAAACAGAATCACAGAGTAACTCTGACTGAATAGCTTCATTTATTTATTGTGGTTAAACAATTATGTCGTCAGAGTCGCATTAACTGAAATTATGCTGAAATGAAATGCATCACTTAATTATTCAGAAAACTACGCAAGAGATCAATGGCAGAGATCATTGATTTGACATATAAGCATTCATTTAACTGGAAGTTTTTTACAACCATCTTAATCACTTGTTATTTGTTTTGACTAGGTTCCCAACAAAGTGCAGGACTGGATGGACGTTTTTTAATACGCATAAAACAAAAGAAAGTTGACACGATTTTTTCTTCCCTACACTTTACGGAAAGTAAATTGATATAAATAGAGATGGTTTTTGGTAAAAAAAGTAACATTCATATTCTTAGCTTTTGCCAAGTTAATATAATTACTACCAGTGGAAAAAACTTGTAAATTAGTGCAGTGTAAAAAAATACTTCAATTCAAGATGATAGTTAAACTTTTGTTTATAAGTGTTTGCTTAAGCATTCTATTTAACCGTGGAGTAAATGGGGCATACATTAGTTTCTATCGGGACTGGGAATTCAAACGTAAGTCTAACTACGGAAGCATAAAAAAGTGTCCTTCGCAAACTAGCAAGTGAAATAAGAACTTTGGTTTAGTTTTACTCGTAGCTTTCGATTCGGGGATTCTTTTCGGGCTTTCTAAAAAATCCAATTGACTTTGAGGATTTAAAGTTTCTCAAAAATAAATCTCTTTTTAGCCGTTCACCAGAAATAATTAGTAAATATGTGTCACAGGTAAAGCAAACAAGTAAAATTATTAGTTTTTCTTGAGAAATCAACAGTATATCCAATTAAACAGTATATTGTCTCGATTGCAACCCAACGTTATCAAATATAATATTGATTAGTGGAACATTTCTTGTTCGTTTTACACAAAAAAGAATTCCACATTCAAAATCAATGAGTAAAATTGAATCAGAACCTACAATTTCTTTGCTAGGTTGCAAGCGGTACGTACTTTTATCAAGTTTTCTTGTAAATAAATGTACAAATTTGTATAAAAATAGATCTGGTCGTCAACACCAGTATCCTTTCTGGATGTAACGAATTTCCTTATCCAAATACAACTACTGAAGGTGTTATAACCGACTCGTGCGTTATTTTGTACGAAGGTAAACTTGGTAAAAACTGTATAGAAGAAAATAAAGACTTGACGTACAATTTTTTAAAAGCATTTCCCGGAAAACGGTTAGTTATACATAAATTGGTTTTAAGTGATATTCAGCCGTACAACTGAAAAAGCTTGATGTATCAAAACTGTAAATTACGTGATTTTTGACTTGCAGCAGAGTACCTTGGGTCAATATAACCGGCTACCGCATGTGTACCAACAACGGCGAAGAACAGCTTAACATTGACATTATTACACCTACCATGGCTGGCTGGTTTAGTAGCCCAAGTGTATTAGCAATCGTAAAAACTCACCGAGATGTCTGCGCTTGTGTGAATATTGACGAAAATACACATGACCTTTTTAATTGGGGATTAAAGAATTATGGCAATGAGTATGTAGCTTATTTTGAGCGAGATTGTATGGAAAGGAATAGCAGTGCAAAGTTTATTTTAGGAACACACTTGGTTTTCGAAAAAGGCTTTCAGACCAACAGATAAAAAATATATTCTAATAACTCCCCATTTAGTCAAATCAATTGGTCCGGCTACTAACTCAACTTATTTCATGCGCAATTGCATTATAAAACACATTTCTGGTTTGCAAAACATAACCGATAAGCTTGAGCAACATTATTCAAAGTTAGCACTAACTAGTAACAAAACGCAGGCAAGTATAATTGCAATAGAGGAGATGTTAAAAGGCGTGATGGCTGTGCAGCAGAAGCAAAACGTTGAAATACGTAAGTTGGAAGAAAAGTACGACGAGGATGATATCATGATAGAAATTTACTAGAAAAGTGTGGTTAGTCAGGTAAAATAACTTCAGAACGAACTCGAAGACAAGGATGGTAATTTCCATGATGAGTAGCTTGCACAATAAGCTGTTGATATGGTACTTTAAGTTATCTAGCATAAGTTTAACTAGAGAGAAAAAGGTAGTTTTGGTAGGTGTAAGCTTAAGAAAGCATAATTAATACTTTCCTTAAACCAATACTATTTATTTCTCGATCTACTTGTTAAAACCTACCATATAGATGATATATATCTTGAATAAAAAGTAGTAAATCGTGTATAATTGTCCTAAATATTGTAATTTGACTTTCCGTCAACATTGTTTGGTAAGCCAAGTAAAGGAATTAAATTAAAATTACCAATTACAAATGTTTTCTAAAACATATAAAATTAAATGGTAAAAGTTATGCACTACTCTTCGATATAGAAGATGTATTTATATTTAAAGATACCACTGATTACAAAAATATTTAAGACATATTGCTTTAAATGTTTTAATTAATGTAAAAACTTGTTATAATGTGTACAATAAACTACAAAAGTTTGTCAGCATTTATAAAACATGAGCCAATTACCTGCATGTGGCTACGTTATAATTTCCGTTGCTAATGTAAAATTAATTAAAACTTACAAGCTTCATAGGCTATAACGGTGTGCGTCACATTTTTTTTACATTTATTACTTATCACATTACGTCACACATTTTTACCATCTTATTCAAACATACTGAAACACATGCATTTGTCAGGATATAAGTTTACACGATATTTTACTATCATTAGACATATTCGCAAAACTATACCGAATTAAAAGTCATACAAAATTAACAGATATAAAGTCCTCACAAAATATGGCTAATATCACATTTTAATACTAAAAACCTCAAATTTTTACATAAAAAGTGCATTCAAATAACGCATGAGCTTTTAGGTGGAATACTAACTAATGATATTGGTGACGAATATTATCAAGTTTTTTGGATAAACTTCAACCGATGCAATATTGGGTGCCTATTTTACGATTAATTTAAAAAACAGAAATGTGATTATAACACTGACCGCAATATATAACGTATTAAGTCATTATCTGATATAATGAGTTTAATAATATATTTGGTCGTATTAATTTATTTCTTCACGGGCCATACGAATGTTTTCTTCTTAAGCTCAGAGGTCACAAGGCTATTAAACATCAAGTTAAGCACACCAAGTTTATAAAAGTTTCACAAGTATATAAATTGATTGATTTGAAATATCCACTTTGAACTTTGAAGGTGACCAGCCCCATAACGCTAACATCAAACCATTATTCTCTGCACTCTGCATTTATTCTTTAGTTCTGCTTGTCGCTTTAGTCGTCTTGTTCATTACTCATTGGGAATGCAATGCAATCACAATCAGACAACAAAGTCGCGAGTTTATTCCACTACCACTTATTATCCATCCATGAATGCATATCTACGTAAATGACCATCGACAAAATAAACATGTGAGGAAAAATAGGAAGACCGCAAATGTACGCCTGTATTTCTTAGCATTCAACTTTTTATGTTTTTGTATGTATTTTTTTCAATGCACTAGTAACGTTGACATTTTTCGATTATATATTATGGCAGCTTCAATTGAAGAATATGCACTTCAATTTCGTTTCAAATTACGCTTTAGAGTTCGGAGGATTTTGAACAAATACATGTGATGTAAGATGACATGAGTATTTTTATTACAACAAGGTATGCATCATCGTTGTACAAGAAAATAAATATCGTAAGAGCCCTTCTGTTTTCATATCACGTGATTGATGAATGCTAAGAATGTCGAATGATCTTAAACGCGACGGCGACACAGGCTTTCGTCTCGTCAACGACAACTTCATTGGCAGGCATAAGGAGTAAGGTCGCATTATCCCTTTCGTATTTTAGATCCAAGTAAATTCGTAAATGTACTAACATTTATTTGTTTTACAAATGACTGACTAGCTTTTAGAGCGTTAACCATTTGTGCAAATATAGCGAAAATTCAGCTTAGATTGTTATGCGCACTAAATAAATTTAATAATGGTTTAAGTTGCACAGAGTTATGTGGAATATAGGTAGTGTTTCTATACTAATTTTGGACAACATGTCATTGAAGCTACTACTGATGCAAACTTTTATTTTAAGCAAAGATTAACAACATCACAAAATTTCGAACTATTGAAAATTTTAATCAATGTCAACTGACTATTTTCCAAATTATAAATTTGAACAAAGAAAACAAAACATTAATTATATTGTGGGGAAATTAGAACAATCTAAATGCACTTACATTGTGCATGTTACATGAGTATTATCGATTTCTTCAAATGATATCAATACATTACCAATACCGCTATATAATACAAACGTCTGTACCGTGAATCAATAAAAATAGCAAATAAATTTTTTCTTCAGAAAAAATCACTAATTAAAAGCCAGAGGATTCCCGCAAATGCAAAATGCGTCGTAGAGAAGTGCTATCACATTTGGCCTTGATTTATATACATTCAAAGTACTGTTGGATAATTTCTGGTAATAATTTTGTAATTATTTTAATTGACTATAAGTTAACCTAAACATTGAGGATTTTCGATTTTGTCTTAAATTTAACTATCAAAACTATTAAATATTCTGATTGTTTGTTAAATATGAAAATTTTCTTATCTAGAGTACTTTAAGTCGTATCATGTTAGGTACGGCCTATTCAAATTTTGTTTGCTTAAATTTTTAAGCTACCTTATATAAATGCACACACATTGTGCAAAATATTTTATGTCACACCAACTAAACTTTGACAGTTTTATCTAGTGAATTTTAGTTCCTTTTTTGAACAACCGTAGGATCAATTAGAGAAAACATGTTATTTTAACATATATAGCTATTTCCTAATTTAGGTACACCAAACCAAACTATGGGACCACGAACTATGTCGTCTATCATCCCGCGTTGCCTAATGTTTTTTGAAAACATATGCTTTGTTTGAGTCAACTTCTATGAGATATACATACATACATGTACTTACATTGAACAAATATACATTTAAAAATCTCCTAAGTTCTGTTTTTGAAGTGAAAAGTTTTAAACTATTAACAACTGGAACCTGAGATTCCTAATTATTGTGTCATCAGAGCTCTTTAAGGCGTGCATCTGTACGTTCATTTTACTTGTTCATGTGTTGCACAACATCATACTTTTGATGTCAATTATGATGTCTCCAGACTAATAAAAACGTTTATCAAAAACTTGCACAACTTGTATATCTTGTAAATGTAAAACTTTTACGAGCCTATCATGATTTGATTCGCTAGATTTAAGTTGAATAGCTCAAATGTACATACATTGCATACTAAAGCACTTGTTTGGGTGTTAATTAAACCAATCTCTGAATTTTGCAGGATAAATATAAATGGTATTTAAATAAAACTATTCTCCTTTTTGCTTATTCCGCCAATTAGTACGAATTTAAAGAATTGAAAGTGAAAAGCCCAAGAACTAGTAATTGATCAATTTACACATTTAACCGTTTAACTGGACACTCGCTGAAAACTACCAACCTTATTTGGTACAAACTTAGGTTGCTTTCCAACTTGAACTAAACCTTGTTGGTGGGAGACCATCATTCCAACTGTGGCTGATAACCTTGTATAATGATGACATGGTTGATAAAGCGGTTCGCTTTGATGATTTACTGTAAAAGAATTAAATAAAAAATCGTTTTAGTTATTATAATAATTAGATACACTGTCATAAATCCCAACAGAAGATTTCTTCAAATTGACACAAATTGTTGAAAGACTTTGTGCTTTTTATGCACAAAAGCAATCTTACCCATTTTTATAATTTCCCAGATATTTCAATTTGGAAAAGCAGCGTCTTCACGAAACTTCTTCGGTTTAATAGTGCGCGTTTAATTTGCTGCATCCTGGTTTTCATGGCTTCTGGGCTCACCTTCCTTCAAAATTTCCATTGAACTGTAGAAAAAAATAGGACTCAATATTTAGTTATTATTTCAGAAAACGTTTAAAACGCAATCACTTTGCAATGCAATAAAAATCACTAATCCCTGAGTAACAAAACACTTTAAAAAAGTAATTACTAGTAATTACCGTTTAAATTGAACTTCAAATGTCCTTAGAAACACGACTGAATTCCTCCAACCAGTCCACAATTCTAATTTTGAGCTCTAATAATGTCCATCCTTCTCAACCGACTCGTTGCTTCTGAGTAAAGATTTTTTGGATTGCTGGCATTTCACTATCTTTCCAAAAACCACATCAACCCATCACACAACGGCATTGGGTAGTGAATTAAATATAATGCATGGTACGTAGAACATTTTGTGCAGCTGAAGCAGTTGAATGCATATGCATAGGAAATACGTTGTATATTTACAAGCTTTAAAGTTAAGCTCATAAATCTGGCTTAAGTATTAACTTTTGTGAAATAAAAATGCATACATTCTTTAGGAATGAGTACCAGTCTGTGTTTTTACAGCTTCTTGGTGTGGGTTGAAATATTTAAGCAAGCATTTTTGGTAATACTTTTAAATGCATTACCTTGTGCGGCGCCAAAGGAATTATAAAAAAGCTTCCGAAATGATTTACAAAAGCTTACCACGTACCCAAAACATTTTATGACACAAGTCTAATAACTTGTATTGATACGAACAAAAGGTAAAATATACAAAAAGGTAAAATATTTAACGGAATCAAATTCCTCAAGTTGGGTTAAATCATTTTTGGATTCACATGTCTAGCCTCCTAGCGCAGGTGGTTTTTAAGGGTCGAACATAAATGTGCATTTATTTACATGCATAACAGTTGTCAAGTCCAAGTTTTGAATACGCCGATGTGTTTTTCGTGTACAAGTTAAACAAATGCATTCTAACTATTGCTTTTCAAAACGTATTATCTAGAAAACCGAACGAATTATGAGAATTCCAGGAAACAGTTGATACAAGTAAAATAAAATGCTTCACTACTATTTTCCAAAGGGGTCTGACTTCATGCAATACTTACTTTCATGATATTTCATTTTACATCAAACGAAAAGGAATACAAGCTTTTAGGTTGATTGAAGGAAAATAGTTTAGCTTTTGTTGTCACGAAATGAATAATTATTCATACATCTGGATATGCAGGTTTACATGATACATTAGTACGTCTGTTTCATCTACATGTATTCATTATATGTTGTGAATTTGTTTTATACGCTTCTTTATTAATGGGACTTTCAGCAAACAAATCAAAACCATAAGAGAATATTGCAAGGTTATCGAATTCGTAGAAATTTGCTTGAATCGTTTTAACGAAAAGCTGAAATACAAAAGCAAATTTTGCTGTTATTCACACATATAATATGACAAGTACAGACTTATGTTGGTTATTTAGAAAACTCTTTGAAACATTCGTGCTTCTTTTTTCATAAAATGCGCAATTACTGTAAAAAATATATTAGTGTTATTATCGAAAACTATTTATTTATTAGTTTATTAAATACATGTTTATCTGAACACAGTCTTATTTATAAAACCTACTTAATATGACGAACGTACCAAAATTCCTAGCAATAAGCACGGGAATAAGAAATATTAACATGGAAACACATTTAAAATGTGAATGCGTGAACATAAAACAAAAACTAATTTTAATAAAAAAGTTTAGAAAAAATGAATAAATGAATAAATATAATCAAAGTTTGAGCTTCCAAAAATCGAATTAATTGTCCAGAGTGGCGTTTCTTTTGGGAAGGTGATTATTGACAAACCAGCACTCTGCTTCGTAATGATGCTCACAAGCAATATCATAATAATCCCAAAATGTATCCAACGCACACTGAAATTGATATGGGATGCCATGACTACACACGAAAAAGCAAGTACAGTCCGTGGACGAGGGAAGATACGTTGGGAATTGGGTATCCGGATTTGGACATGATCCAACTGGAGCTGATGCTGCTTCACAGGTATTTGCTGTAGTTGACGTACCAGTTGTTGCAGCAGGCCAGCCACTTTGAAGCAACTTTGCTACAGGTAGGTTATTACTGGGCTGAATATCTAATCCGGTAAAGATAAAAATTTGTTTATTAAATTTCAATCGCAGTTAAATTTAAATGATCAAAGAATTATGTTTTTTGAAGTTTGCAAGTTCAATAAAAGAACAAAACTAACCGTAAGCTTTTGGAGGTAGCTGAGCTAAAATGTGTGGTGCTGCAAGGGCAACCAGGCATAGGCCAACCGTAATAAAGCGAAACATTTTCGTTAAATCTAATACACAGAAAATTTTGAAGAAGAACTTGATTTGCTTTAGAGATTGATACTGAAATGTGTAATGATGTCTTGTTCATCAAGAGTGTAAAGTGATTGTGATTTTTTTAGTAAAAACGACAGGAAGGATTTTTTCTACTACATTTGGCACCATATACATGGTACATGTTGAAATGCAGGGAAATAATCACGAAATTTCCGAATTAGTTGATATGCACTTTGCCAACTAAAAATGTAAAGAGCCACACAGAAGAGATTATAAAAAAACGTGTATATATTTGAGCTGATGCATGTGCGTAATACAACAAGGTACAAATATATGTATACGTCTACCATTGAACAAGTTCCATTGAATGAATAATTAAGTGCTTTAATGTTTTCAGTATGTTGATGTCGTTCAGAAAGGTACTCGCACATTTCTTTTGGTTATTCAACTAACCCTTAAAATAGGCACAACATGAGACAGCTTACAAAAAAGGCATTCAACTTTTGCATGGTATCGGTTTTAAGTACAGAGGGAAAACATGCCACATATTTGTTGCATCTGCTTTCATATGTGTTGTGCAAGCACACAAGGTAGCTTCGTCGTCTGACATATACGGGTCGGTAAAATATAGTCGACTAGGTCTTAGTACATAAGCATTTTATTTGTAGAAACTTGTTAGTCGACCTAAAAACTATCCTCGAAATTTTAGTAACGAAACCAATTTTTCAATATGTTGTAAGTGTACCAATTTGATACTTTTTATAAGCACATTTGCTTAACACAAAAAAATGTAATTTAAACGAAGAATAAAGATATCAATTATAAGTAATTTTAAACCGGCTTGAATTTTTTGATACCAAGCTGGCATGTAGTGACAAGACTTAAAAAATAAATTTTACTGGAGCAGTTTTCACTGAATAGTCCACCGTTTTAAACTGATAATTTGTTCTTATGGTTGTAAACTGCATTTCAAAATTACTTTTATCCAATTGAGTAGAAAACAATTTGAGTTCAAATAAAAATTGTTAATTGAATATCTAATCTTGAGTTTCAGATATAAGTGGGAAAGATTATTTTGAGGCACAAAAGTTTATACTACCAAGGATCATCAGAAGAAGCATGCGGTAAATTTAAGACTGATAACTTTGTTGAGTAGTAAGTATATCTTATTTTATAGCTTGAATTCATTATGGTGAATTTACTATCACAGGTAACCAATATTTTCGTAAACGTTTTTGGAAATATGGATAGTCGAAGGTATGTTTAAATGATTTGTGCATGAAACTTGGATACTAGTATAATAAATCTAAAACATTTTGTGCTTTTTTATTTTAAAAGATATCTATGCCCGCTGCTTGTAAAATAAGTTTTGCGCAATAATATCTTAATATAAAGCACATATCTATACGATTATTTTGTTTTTTGATTGGTGACTTCATACATGTATTTACCAAGCAAAAATGTATTAAACATATTAAACCCATATAATGTTTGTGGGTAGCACAAAAACTCATTCAAAGTTACCAGACTTTTTCAAGTATTAGGTTGCGTATAGTTAGGTCAGGCTTGATCAGGCTTAGTATTGACGAAAAAATAAAATTTGACTATTCCTCACTAAATTAGATTAGTAAAAATCTATAACATGGATGTCGACTAAATTTAGCATTTATATGTGTAGTTCATAGAGTAATTGTTGAACACTTATACAGATACTATATGCTTTCTCAATACTTGCCAAATAGCATAAACTTCATAACTCAGTAATAAAACTTAGTTCAAACCACAATTTAGTTCGGACAAATGTTTAGAATTTTCTTTCGAACGTCTAAGCTTCACATAGTTAATGTATATTTATTCGTTTCCCTGAGCAAATAATAACATCCTATTTTTGTAAAACTTATAGAGCAAGTGTATTTGAGAATCTACAAACACCATTGATTTACAATATTTAGTTTTAATGTTTAGGTTTTGTCAGTACGTCAGAAAACTAACCAATTCCAACCACTTAAGTTCTATAAAGTAAATTTAGGCCTGACAACATAGCAGCTCCCTTTGCGTAGGTCATCAATGTTTCAATTCTAACTTTTTGTCTTGAAAACCATGTTGGTAATATTATGCTTGGTGAGCATTCAGAAATTACACAAATCTATCCATCAAAACTACATGTTACGTCACCTGATGATTCAATGATGGAAATGATTCAGTCCTATTACGACAGTGGAATATTACGTTTTTAAACAAATGCAGGTCAATCTTAACGGAGCTTAGCATCAAGCAGGTACTCCCACCGAAAAAAATCAAAAACTACCCGATTCTAAACTAATTGCACACAGCTTATTTAATTCTAAGTCATTTTCTTACAGTGCAAACTTACAAACCATACAATAAAATAACTGTAATCATATTTTGAATCATTTGATTACAAATAATTATACCAAGTTGAGCCGTTGCCAATCCATAAGGTCCAAACATAAATCCGACTGGTTTTAAAGACTCAACAACTCTTTTGTCCTCCTTATTTCTAAAGTGCAAACGCCAAAATTTGATAAACTTCTTAGAGTTCTCATAAGGAATATTAGCAAGGAATGTAAGCAATAATGCAAATGTAAAACTTATAGCTGCGTTCATCGGGGTTATTATATATATTAGAGTGTTGACTTTTCCATACCATCGAATAGTCATAGCACCAGTACAAGATGCAATCATTGTTCCAACTACTATTAAAACCATTACAAATGGACCATAAGCTATATTTGCAATTCTTAATATTAACTCAATACTTCGGAATCTTCTAAAGTATGTATGTAAACTTAGCTTTGAGATATTAACAGGAATGAACATATTGGATGTTGTAAAAATTAAAGCGTCCAGAACCATAATGGCAATAAGTATAATGGATAAAAAACTTAGTATGTTAAATGTCATAATAATTGAAAAGTAGCAGGCTTCCATAATTTTGACGAAATAGCTCAAGCCAAATATAAGTTGCAACGGGCAATACGATACCGCGAACGAAAAAGCACTGAAACAAATTGTCATGAAAATGTAACACATTGAAATTCCGTAAACGATACTTTCATCGATTTTTTTCTCACAAGCAATATTTTTTGTATGAGTGTTTTCAAAATTGTTAGGTTTTAAAACTTGTTTGTAGAGTGAATTAAGCTGACAGACTTGGTTCACAATGTGAATAATTTCTGTTTCGTTGCTGAATTGAAAACGAAAGATAGCTAAAAAGAATAATGAAAAACAAAAGAAAAACCCGTAAACTACTGCTTGGTCCACATTGTGAATTGTGTATGATTTCCAGTTGAAGAATAACCAACACATCCGACAGAAAACTAAAGGAATGTAGAAACCGAACGATATAAATCGTGAGATTGATCGAAATAACTTGAACTTTTGTTTGGAATATGATCGACTTGAAATTGAACGTTTTTGGTTGGGGATAAGATGCCATGGTTGAGGCACCACTTTTTGTAGAACTGAATGGACCGTAAATACGCCAGATGTAAGAGTCATATTTCTGCTTGATTTTTTTTTTCAAATAAAACTTCAACTCAAGTTACTTTAAATGCATTAAAAGCAATGGTCTGCTTAAAAACTTTGTCGATTTTACTGTTTGGCTCCCTTCACAAATGACTATTAAATTGTATTTTTTAAGTAAACGTTTTATGTGCCAACTCTTAACAACATAGAATAGTAAATTGCTTTTTATGTATTATGCGAATACAATTGCGCAAAATTTATGGAAACTTGTGAAAGAAACAATTAACTTGTTTTGTAAAAATGTGTTTTCTATTAAGTTTGTTCTACTTTTGACCAGCTGCTAGTATATTTAACCTTTAAAAAGATTTTGTTATATTCAGTACTACCTATAAATATGCTTTAACCACAGAAAGTTTTATTAAACTGGCGAGTTTGAAGCTAGCAGTATTCATATTAGAAGTAATATTTTAAGTCGGTTTGGTTAAACACAAATGGATTTTAATATTTTATGTTTCGACCTTTTCTATAATATGTAATTAACTTATACAATAAATACTTTGATGTTATTTTGAGAATATTTGTAGACTTTGTAAAAGTCAGAGTGGAAAATATCGTTTGTTAGCTAATCTATTCATAAATTGTATTATGTTTTTTCGTAATGGGAATTAAGGCTCATAAATATATGTTGTACTGGTCAAACAAAAAGGGATTTTTAATTCCATCTGTGTTTAAAAATGTGGATTTTGCTCAATTGTTTTTCTTATCCAAAATCAAATTTATTCGAGTATTAAATTACAACTACTTTATTAGTCGAATCAAACTAACAATTACAGGTTATCTCAGAGGTTCCTAATAGCAAACATTAAATGAGCTTAAGTAGCTTACAAGCCAGAATCATTTTCTTTCATCTTAAATGTAGTCAGCCACAGAAACTTTAAAACTCGTTAAGAGTTATCAAACGGGATATTTTCAAAACCTATAAGCAACAGTGTAAGCAAGTCAAACCACTAATTAGTTCACTTGGCATCCCTATGTATATTAGAGTAAGTATTTGTTCATTTAATTGAATAGTAATGGAAACACTACAAGAATCCTCTATTATCCCAACTAATATTTAAACAACAAGAAATGGACCAAAGGCTAAGTTTACAAATTCTGTTAACGATTTCAATACTTCTAAAATAACTAATGTATTTTATAAATGTAAAACTAGAATTCTTGACAGAAAAAAATCAAATTTTACTTGTATCAAATTTAAGTATCTCGAAACATAATAATTAGAAGTATTAGGATTAGTAAGGTAATGACATTAAGTGATATAATAATTTCTAAGAAATATATGTGTTATAAGACGACATGAGTACTTTTATTGCTACAAGATATACAGTATCGTTGTACAAGAAAATAAATATCGTAAGAGCCCTTCTGTTTTCATATCACGTGATTGATGAATGCTAAGAAAGTCTAATAACCTTATACGCGACGGCGGCACTGGCTTTCGTCTCGTCAAGGACAACTTCATGGGCAGGCATAAGGAGTAAGGTCGCATTATTATAAGCACGGCAAGTGAGTTCGGTTTGACCAGAACTCGTAAGATCTCTGAAGTTAAGCAACGCACCCTCGCCGTAGCAGTTGGATGGGTGACCGCCAAGCGAGTGCTGATGGTGTTGTGTTCAACAGAAGCACCCTTGGTGGGATCTATCTCCTTCTGTGGTAGGACTGTCGTGCTAACTCCTACTCGGCTCGGAGAGTACCATCTAATGGTCAGTACGGAGTGGGTATGCTATGATGGCTATATGAGGCACGACGGTGGTGTTACGGTCATCATAGCATCCCTAGAGAGCCTCCGTTCTCTATAGGAAGTGTACACATGTGTGCACAGTGTCAGGGCGCAATAACGCTTTAACTTGGGTTCGTCGCCTCGGTATACCGAGCCCTTACATACAATACAAAGGTCGCATTATCCCTTTCGTATTTTAGATCTAAGTAAATTCGTAAATATAAAGAGTTATGTGGAATATAGATAGTGTTTCCATACTAATTTTGAACAACATGTAATTGAAGCCACTACTGATGCAAAAAATGCAACATGAGTTATAAGTGATTAATAAATTTCACTAGTCCCACCAAATACAAAAATGTATTATCATATTACTCAGACAACCTTATGTGAACAAGGAAACATCATTGAATTTGTGAAACATCAGAGCAGAACTTGTTGATATTTTGTTGATTTCTATACAAACAGCTATACCACGCCAATTGTCGTCCGAATCATATAGCTGCGATGGTTTTTTGATGGGTTGCCGTCTGGGAACCCCGAATGCTATGATATTCTTTTTTGTCTAATTTTCTATAAACTTTAACCGAAAATTTATTGCTCAAATTCTGTTTTGTATTTTAATATTATATTAAGTATTATCAACCAAATATGGTGGATAACATGGAGCGTGTAATCCTCTCATTGCGAGTTCCATTGAAGAAACATCCAAATTAGATATTGTTTCATGTAGCCATCTCATTAAAAATTCATGTTTAAACACTCTGGTGATGTTGGTTGAAATATAGATTTTGGTACAAAACGCAACTTAAATACTTACACGTTTACTTTCATAACATAAGGCTACAACATCAGAACGATTAAATAAATCAAAGTAGCTTTAAGTGAGATTTCAAGCTTACATGCGACAGATATATAAGTAGAAAGGAAACAACGTTATCCATTGTTTTTTATATGAGGATTATAATTTATAGTCTTTGGAGCGTTAGTGAATTTGGTAGCAGAGCTTTAGTGAAGCGATTATCCGGATTTTGTAACTTTCAAAGTAGCAAAACCGAGCGTTTACGCCGGTGATGATGATGATGATGAAATTCAAGTTGCACAACCAAAGCACTTGCGGTCATAAATGAATATTTGATTATCTGCCAAATAACTGGGGCAAAAACAAGTGCGAAACGTGTTTGTGAAAGCTTGTCTATAATGCAGAATAGGCTTTTTATGTATGCGTGGTAAAAACCCATCCCAGTGTTTTGAACTTTTAAAATTAACTGATGGTGCTAAACCAAGTTATTTTTTTTCATGATATTTTTTCTAAACCTAATGTTATGCCAATCAGTGGAATTCCCAATAAATGAGATCTTTTTATTTTTTAACACAGGAATATGTACTCATTTATATTCTTCTATAGGTACAAGTTATTGTAGCTTTAATGAATTAAATGTTGATATTTTTATTAAATTAATTACGTTAAATTATTAAATACACTAGATTGTGATCTACTTACTAAAACAAGACTTGCATACATATGAAAAATATATAAATATTATTATTATTATATCAACAAACAACGCCCCGTCCTGGGTCATTATGTTGTTTGGTTTTCTCTGACATTGTTGTATAAAAATTGTACATATGTAATTGCTTCATCAATACAGTTAGATTCACAACCACAATCACTTTCATTCACTTTTCTTTTCCTCTTTAATGCATCTTTGACAGCATTCTTAAACTTTGTTACACTGCCACTTGTACGCGTTTTTCTATCAAGTTGAGCCCACATCTTAGTCATATAAAGTTGCATGTAGTCATCACATTTGCTACTTTCAACATAAATAACTTCTCCCGATCTTGTATTTTTTGATTTCAATGCTTCGCAGTTAATGATATTCAAGAATCGAGGAGGAGTTAGTTTATATACAGAAAGATATGCAAGCGTGAGTGACTTATATTTATGCATCTCTTCTATATATAACCATTCACTGGTACTACTACTAGTTGGAAACCCGCTGGTTAGCATATAATGCGCATCTCGTATAATCTTATCTATAAATTTAAGATGCTTTTTGTATGCACTTCCCCACACAATACACATGTAATATAATTGAGTAAGTATTAATGTTTCTATTGCTAGATTCATTTGGTCATATCTTAGCACTGGTTTTAAGCATTGCAGATTCCACAGCGATTTGCTTGCTTTTTTACTGACATAGTCAATATGCGGCTTCCACGTTAGAAGTTGGTCCTTTATCAGCCCTAGAGATTTAACTTGCTCACTACACACTATTTCACAATCGCCGATTTGTATTTTCTGCTGCATAGCTATTGCCTTGTTCTTTTTATGAGAGTGAACTATCAACTCAGTTTTGCTTGCATTCAGCTCAAGATCGTTCAAAGTGAACCATTCCACTATAGCATTGCAGTCGTTTTGAAGATTGTTCATATCACTCGTAATATTGTTTTTACTGATTTCTTTGCAGGTCTGGCTGTCATCTGCAAAGAGAACGATCTCACTGTGATTTAGTGATGTATATATGCTGTTAATGAATATAGCGAAGGCTATGCTACTCAGACAACCACCCTGAACTATACTTCTTAATGTGTTTGTAATGTTAGATTTAGTGTTGTTCACTTGCACATACTGTTGCCTTCCATCCATATATGCTTTAAACCAGCTTGAGTCGATATTATAAGACTCTAATTTTTGGAATA